>JADRCD010192808.1:0-15139 GCA_019843815.1 Montemys delectorum | reverse complement strand
TCTCTCTCTCCCTCTCTCTCTCTGTGTGTATCTGTCTGCCTCTCTGTCTCTGTCTCTCTGTGTATCTGTGTCTGTCTGCCTCTCTCTGTTTCTGTCTCTCTGTCTGTGCGTATGGGTCTGTCTGTCTGTCTTGTCATTGTGGGTGTCTCTACCTTATTGCCTGTGGTGGTGTCCACCAGGAAGCCCAGCACCTGGAGCACCATGCTGCTCATGCCCATGGGACTGCAGCTCTGGCTCATGTGTTTCAGTGTCACCTGAGGTGACTCCACATTCCGGCTTGCACATTCCGATGTTGGCAAAGCATCCAGAGGGTGGAAAAGGGCCTGGTCTGGCTGGGTGAGGAACTGGTCATCCGACAGCAGGTCCTGGAGGCTCCCCAGGTCCTCCTCTTCCTCCTCCTCCCCAACACATGACTCCAGGATGTGAATCACATATTCCAACAGCAGCAGATGAAACAGATGCCAGGCGCCTACATTTAAATGACACCAGAGATAAACACGTACGATAAACGGCAGACAGGGAAGCATAAGTCAATCTCTAGGGAACAG
Organism: Montemys delectorum; assembly: GCA_019843815.1. NCBI lineage: Eukaryota > Metazoa > Chordata > Mammalia > Rodentia > Muridae > Montemys > Montemys delectorum. The sequence goes on along the minus strand of JADRCD010192808.1, from coordinate 14,591 downwards.
GTGGCTTTTAACTCCTTGGTATCAGAGAATGGAGTGCATGACTGGGGTGGTTGGTGGGAAGGGACTCGGCCTTTGACCCCTGCAGCCATCCACACTGAGGGAGCCCTGCAGGTCAGCCACAGACAGAGGGCCACAGGCTAGAGCTGACTCTGTAAGAGAGAAGTTAATACCCATCAGGTGTGAGTCAGGAGGAAGTGCACCACGGAGGAGACAGGTGTGGTCCCTTCTGCTCTACCGGAGAGAAGTCTGCCCTTGATATTTGCTGGGGAGAGAGAATGGGAGACCTAGCCTGTGCAATCTTTAAAGATACTTTTAAAACAAAGCAAAACTGTGGCTCTAGTGTGATCTATTTAAGTTATTAACGAGAAAAGGTGGGGGGCGGAGAGATGCTGTAGAAGGATATTACAATGGGAGTTTCTAAACACAGGCAGCAGTGGGGACCAGTGACCGTGGATTTTACGAATTGACACAATGTGATCCGTCCTCTAGGCAGGATCAGCTTCACAAGGAAGTGAAGCACACGAAATGAAATGAGGGATTTGGGTTTTCGGTTGTCTGCAGGTTGCAGAGTTGTAAAGCAATGAAAGCATATTCCAGAAGTGTGGACTTCATTTCTTAAAAACCATAATGGTTTTGTTCATTTCAAAGCTCCCACCAGGGCTGGAGAGATGGCTCAGCTGTCAAAGGCTAGGCTCACAATCAAAGCTCCCACCAGTTTCCCTACCCAGTGTTCGCTCATCTCTGATGGATGCAGGGGCATGGACACGACTTGTGAGGCAGCTGTCTGACTTGTCTACAGTAAACTTGATCAACAATGCCCAGCCTGCTAAACCTTGTGAAAACCACAGTTTCCAGGAAGGGGGAGAACTGCCAGCATGAATGCTCTAACACTGAGTGACGTGCAGACAGGGGAGCCGGGGCAGCGGAATGCCACCCTCAGGCCTAGGCATCTTCTGTGCTCACACATGGTCTTGTTCCATTTCTTTGTTTGGGACGGGTGTTAGGGTAAAGTTCAGACCAGAAGGGAGTGCCCCATTAAAAATGGGCGTCACCCACACGGCTCTCTCCAGCAGCAACCTTCCCAAGAGCTACAAGGTGTTTCCCAACTCATCTAGACTAAGGCTTGCTTGACTTCTTCCTGCTCTGTCTACACAAAGTGAGGGTGCACAGCAGCTTGTGGGGGGAGCCTGATCCTGCCTGACCAGTGCGTATACCATGGGAGTGGGGGCTGTCTCTCCTCTGCTGTATACTTCATCACTGGGGGTAGTTATCATCACTGGGTCCGATAGAAGCAGCCTGAGGGAGGGCCAGCTTCGCTCACTGTTTCAGAGGGTTCGGCCCATCACAGTGGGGGAAGGGACTGGGAGCAAAGCAGCTCGTACCATAGTGGGCACAAATGCCTTCTCCATTTATTCAAGCTCTAGAGATGGGATGCACCACAGACAGAAGGTGGCTCATCCTTCTTCAGGTAATCCTGCCTGGAGATGTCTTCACAGACACACCTAGAGGTGTGCCTCACCAGACTCCTACAGCATTCTTAATCCAGGGTAAGTTGACTACTGACTATCTAGTGGCCATGGCAGCACTTGGAACATTGCAGGTGGGGACATGGGGTTAGGGGGAGAAAAACCTGTTCATTGAATGATTCATCTCAGGAGACAAAAAAAAAAAAAAAAAAAGAAGAAGAAGAAGTCCCCTCCCTACACCTCTTTATGCTTCATCTTCAACAATGACCTGGTTGTCCTCCAGGGAGGACTGTCACCGGGCAGGAACTCTGTCATTTGCACATGGTGACAGCTTTATCAATAGTTGTTCCTAAGAGCTGAAAACAGTGCTTCAAAGAACATGCTTCCCCCTCATCCCTGGGTACCATCCTTAGAATGTCACAGTTTATGGCTCAAAAGCAGGGATAGTCTTTCTGTCTCCCAATTGTGAGGGAGTGGGGAGGACACACAGTCTGTTTACTCAGTGGACAAGCACCTGGCCACTAATAAACAGATAACCACGCTTTTCTGTGTCTGTGTGGCACACTACATAAAATATTAAGAGAAAGGTGAATAGATTCCACACAGCAACATGAAAACTTGTGCTATGGTAACATTGTTATTATATACTTACCTTGTCTATTAGTATTGATCTAGTAAAGCACTCTTATTTACTTACCTACAGTTTTATTATTTCTCTGTCTGCTTTTCAGTGTCAGGGCTTGAACTTGTGTGTACACCTTAAGCAAGCGTTCTCTCACAGAGTCCACCCCCACGTCAGTGCTCTATTAACAATGTGTCTCTGAGTGTCAGACTCACCAAAACTGTCTCTGTGGCTCAGGGTCATGGCTTTGCTCACAGCGGTGAGAAGGAAATTCCATTTCAGTTGGAAGCTGGAGGCGAGCTTGATGAACTCCTCTTTGCTTTTGCTTGGCTAGTATTTTTTTCCGAGTAAGAGGGGGAAATGGTGTTTATGATAAAAGCAAGGGAAAAGAAACATGTTTTCAAAAGCACATTATTTGTCACGAGCAGACACTTTAAAAAGGAAAAGGACAGAGAGGGAGATGAGAGCTGGACTGAAGCTGGCTCTGAGTGAGGCCTCTGCCTGCTCTTACTGTGCTTTGTTTTGTTGGGTTGGCTGCTATCTCCTGGAGGCCTGCTGTTTTCTCAAGGGAGGTAGAGAGGGAGTGGATCCAGGGGAGAGAGAAAGGTGCAGCTGCGAGGAGTGGCCGGAGGGGATACTGTGGTCTGGGTGTATTGTGCAAGGGAAGAAGACTCTATTTGCAGAAGGCAGAGTCAAGCAGGGGGCCTATTTGTAGCCTTGTAAGGACATAGTAGCTGCTTTTGCTTTTAGTCTGGACTCTTGGCTTAGACTACAGACACTCACTGAGTCCTAAGGTCAGGATTAAAGCTGGGCTCAGCAGACAGCTGTTGGCTGAGTGTTTGCCTCAGAAGCAAGAGGCCCGGAGTTTGGTACCAGAACACAGAAGAATCCAGCCAGTCTAGTGGTGAGTTTTCAGCCAGTGAAGGACCCTGTCTCAAAGGATCCCAGGGATTTTCAGGGCCAGACAGCAACAACAGAAAGAGGAGAGGCCCTGCCTCAGACACAACACAGGACAACCAACTCCTAAACAGTGACCTCTGACCTCCACACAAAGGCTGTCTACCCACACTCCAGCACCCAGACACCCTGTACTTGCAGGGAGGTGGGAGGAGTCTGTCTCAAGAGAAAAAGGTGGCTGGGGTCTGAGGCACAGTGCCAAGGTTGACCTTTGACCTGTGCACACTTGGGGGACACACTGCTCCTCCACAAATAAGTTTAAAGCCTGACATTTCTGCTTCCATTTGTCAACTTTGCACTGAGTCACTTTTTAAGGAAGTCCCCTTTGATTTCAAGGTGGATAAGCCTCTTATGACAAGATTCACCCTCTTCCCACAGACAGTAGCAGCTGTCTTGTGACTGACAAACCCTCCTGGCCTAACCATGACCAAACCACAGTTTGATCAGGGCTGATTAACTATGTACACTTAACCATTTCCCCTGATAACCTTACCCCCACATCCTTACCCCATCCAGTGCTTCCTGTCCCTTTGTTCTTGTCAAATCTAGGAGTTCTTGTCAGTAATACTAGGACAGGGCCTAGGAGGCGGTCCCACCTCTCTCGTGTGCTCTCTCTCTCTCTCTCTCTTTCTTTCTGTGTGTGTGTGTGTGTGTGTGTGTGTGTGTGTGTGTGTGTGTGTATGTGTGGTGTGTCTGTGTCTGTATCTGTGTCTGTGTGTGTATGGGGCCTGGGAATCCCATAAGAGGGCACTAGATTCATTGGAGCATGAGTTGTAGGCTTGAGTTGCCCCATGTGGGTGCTGGGAACTGAACTTGGGTCCTCTGAAAGAGCAGCAAAGTGTTCTTAACCACTGAGCCATCTTTCTGGGCCCTACGTTTCCCATTTGTTTTGTGGGATGAGGGGCCAGAGCTGATTTGTTCGAATCACTGGGTTCAGGCCACCGGTCTAGCAGCAAGTTTGCTCCATTTCTTGTGGTTGGTTCTGGGTCAGAGCCCTTTGAGATAGGTAGAGAGGTGCAGAGAGGAGGGAGATTAGTCTGATTTATTTTTCAGTCCTCACACAATATTTAAAATGAGGTCAACTGTGAAATGTAGTAAGCGAACCTTATGGGGAATATTGTTGTGAACTGAGTTCTTGTACTGGGTCCCAACAGGTCCATATGGATTCGCTCAGACTAAAGTTGTCACTGTGCTGGTTTGAATATGCTTGGCCCATGGGAAGTGACACTATTAGAAGGTGTGGCCTTGTTGGAGTAGGTGTGGCCTTGTTGGAGGAAGTGTGTCACCATAGGGGTGGATTTTGAGGTCCTATGCTTAAGCTCTGCCCAGGGCAGAAGTGACCCTCTGCCTAGCTGCCTGGGGAATAGTCTCCTTTTGGCTGCCTTCGGTTGGCTCCTCCAGCACCAGGTCAGCCTGGATGATGCCGTGCTTCCCACCATGATGATAGTGGACCGAACCTCTGAAACTGTAAATGTTGTCCTTTGTAAGAGCTGCCTTGGTCATAGTGTCTCTTCACAGCAATAAAACCCAAACTAAGACAGTCACCAAGAGGAAGCTAAGGTTTTTATCTGACCTGAGAAATCAAGAGAGAAGAGTACGGAGAAGGGAGGGAGAGTGAGGAGGAGAAGGAGGACTAGCCAAAGTCTCAGCCCGTAATTCCTAGCATGATGTGGCTTTGCTTGGACTTTAATGGACAGTTGACTCTTCATCCTATTTCCTTGGCCTTTTCCTATCTGCAAACACTGCCCGTATGACAGAGGGAGCCTTCTCTGGCTTTGAGGGTTGCCCAATGCAGGAACTCTCCTTTGCTTAAATTAATTTGGTTCAGTTAATTTTTCCCAAAGCATTTCTTTTGCTGGTACCACAGAGAAACATTGTAGCAGCCCCCACTGAAGTGCCCTGGGGAGGAGCTGCTGGTGGCTACTGCAGACTAGCTCTTCTGCATGCCACGTGTGACTGACAGAGGGCCACAGAACCCACAGCGCTGAAACTGAGGGTGCCTGTGTGGAAAACTCAGCTCTGGCTGCTAGGGGTGTGAACATGTAGGATTGGTGAGCCCCTGCCCTTGTGCCCAGCAGAACTCTGGCCATCTGATGGCCAAGGTTTGTATTAACCTGGCTGTCAATAGGATGTTGCTGTATGTAACTAAGATGTTCTCTGTGGAGAATGAGAGCAGCATTCACTTACAAGTGAACTGCAACCATGAAATTCTGTGACTTTTAAATGTGTATACTTGACAAATGTCTCCAAGACTGAGGCTCTGTTGCATGCCATGTGGTCCACGCATGACTGGCAACTGTATGCCTTTGAAGGCAAGAGGGAAAGCACGGCTGGAACTGTCTTTTCTTCTTACTGCTTTTCTTCACATCCCCACAGAATACCTACAGATGCCAAAGGCCTTCTCTGTGGGTTACCATCTTTCTTACCACACTTCTTACCTCTGAGGGGGCTTTCCCTGGTGACCCACAGTGTGGAGGGAGAGTGAGGTTGAGGGATATTGTGAAAATACAGGAGTGTGTGTGTGTGTGTGTGTGTGTGTGTGTATTTGTGTATGTGTGTATCTATCTATCCATTATCTATCTGTATATCTATGCCTATCCATCCATCTATCCATCTGTCATCTATCTATCCATCATCCAACAATCCATTATCTATCATTCTTTCTGTCTGTCTGTCTATCTATCTATCTATCTATCTATCTATCTATCTATCTTTCTATCTACCTACCTATCTACTTATCTATCATCTAGCAATCCATCTATCATCTCTCCATCTATCTATTTATCTATCATCGATCTATCATTTACTTATTTTTGAGCCAGGGTCTCATGTAACCCTGCTCAGTGATGACTTTCTGGTTTTCCTGCCACACCTCTGAAGCTTGGGGTAATAGGCAAGCATCACTATGTACAGTTTTATGAAGTGCTGGGGATTAAACCTCGTATATGCTAGGGAAGGACTCTACCAATTGAGCCACATCTTCAGTCCAGTGTGGGTACTTCCTAAAGGCAACTGGGTGGGAGCTCTGGGGCGGGGGGGGGGGGAGTGTGTGCATAAGTTCCGGTGAGAATTTGTCCCACTGCCAGCAGGCGCTTCTTGATTCTACATTTCGAAAGTATTCTTAGATCTGAATTGCATAAGGCACAAAGTTGGACATTTTCCTCTGCTAGCATCCTGCCAGATGCTAACAACGAAAGCCATTAGTCATCTCTGACAAGTCCAAAGCCCCACACCGACTGTTTTATTGACAATCATCTGTATTTTTAAAAATCAGCTAAGCTATTTTATAGTAACAACCCCTTTCCAAGGCATGTGCTTAAAAAAAAAAAAAAAAAACATCATTTTTCTTAACATGCCTCACTGGTAAAGGCTGCAGAGAGGGTGGTGGACCAGCAATACATGGTGGCATCCCGTGGTGTCATGTGGCTTACAACATGAACGAGTCAGTCTGGCTGCTTTGAGACCGGACTGGCGTTAAAGATTTCATGCTTAAAAATGGTGGCTGAGTGACTATGCAGAAATAAGGTGGTCAGACCCTTGAAAGCATGTGTCAATGACATACCAAGTCAATCACTGTCCAGTATAGAAAAATTATTATTATTACTTTCATTTTTATTTGCACAGGGTCTGGCTATGTAGCGCAGGTTAGTCTTGAATTCATGATGACCCTGCCTCAGCTTCTCAATCATTGTGCACCCTCATATAGCTTGGGTGGTTATCTTTTAAAAAAGCAAAGAGTGGGAAGAGGAATTGGGAAGGGCTTCCTGGCTCTTTCCTTAGGCATTTTCCTGGCTCATCCCTTGGAGATGCAGATCCTGGTTGGGGCTACTAAGGAGGCTAGACTGGGGGGGGGGGGGTTCGGGAGGTGGTGTCTGAAGCCCGTTTCCAGGTCTCAGGCCCAGGGTCAGGCTTTGGCCTGCTATGCCTATTCCTCCTTCTCCACAGGCTCATCTCTGCCTTCTGTTTGGTCCTACACCTTTGCCTTTCTCTCCCAGCTAATACATATGCTGTGTGCCTTTCACGAGCCACTTCAAGTCCCACGCTTTCTCCAAGCCCTCTCTGTCCCCTTGAAGGTGCCTGGATTCCAGCTCAGTTCCAGCTCAAAGCTCTGAGCTGCCCCTGCCCTAGCTCCCTGCTAAACAGGGACCACGGGTGCAGTGCGACAGCTTCTCCATAGGTGCCCTTGGCTCTTCACGGCTTACTGTCTGTTTGGACAGTGATAGAAGTCAAGCCCAGGACTCCAGTGAAAGGAGTCCCTAGAGGCATACCTGCCAGGAAGCAATCCCCTCACATCCACTAACAACCCAAAATCACCTTTTTGGTTTTTTTTTGTGGTCCTGGGAGTGGAATCCTCAACCTCACATACTCTAAGCAGATGCTGTACCACGGATCTGCACACAGCTGCAGCCCACCTTTCCATCCTTCCTTTCCCCCTCCCTCCTTCCCTCCCTTCTTCTCTCCTTCTTTCTCTCTCTCTCTTTTTGAGACAGGGTCTCTCTATGTAGTCATGGCTGTGCTGGAGCTGCTCTATCGACCAGACTGGCCTCAGATTCCTAAGAGGTCCTCCTGACTCTGTGCAGGAATTAAAGGCATGAGCTGCCACTCCCCGTCTCTGAGGCTTTTCCAAACCACTTCATTGGGGTGTGTCTATGAAATACTCAGATGGACACCGCTTTTCCCAAAGGCAGAGCTTTGCTCCTCTTTGGCAGTCTGCTTGCTGCACACACTCAGCACAGATTCCCTGTCGTTCAAATCCTTATGTGCTCACCTACCTGCGCTCATCTGTATATACACATCCCCTATTCTAACATACGCCTGCTTACCCAAACACATGTACACACGCTACGGTGTTCCCTATTTCCTCCTATTTCACACTTAATACTCACACACATGTATGAAACCCATGTTTACTCAAACACTACCACACACACACACACACACACACGTGCACACATATATGTACACACTCATATACACACATGTATGAAACCCACATTTACTCAAACATCACATGCACACACACTTGCACACACACATGTTCACATCCTCACATATGCACATGCACACACACGCACACACACACACACACACACACACAGATGCGTACATGCACACAGTGCTACTATGCTACCTCCTCATTTTGTGCCTTGTCAGAGAGGTGAAAGCCAATGTTCCTATGCCGACACCCACACTACCCTGACTTCCTTGCAGCCCCCTCAGAGCACCTCTTTCTCATGCCCCCAGGGACAGACAGAACTTCAAAGGGATTCTCCCAAGGCCTGCCCTCTTTCGAAACAAAGGATGAATTCTGAGCTGAGTTTACCGCCTCTATGGTCATCAAGACTGGAGTCATACAGGTAAGTGCTTGGTACCTGAGGCTGTAATTTAGCTAGAAGGATCAAACGCTCCCTTCTTTCCTGTAAAAATCCAGTTTCGTACCTGGAAGACAAGCACTTGGAGGTTTGACGACACACAGTTCAGGAGCTCAGCGAGATCTGTTGAGGTTTCCAGCAAAGATATTAAACAGCCTAAGCCTGCATGGAGACAGTGAAATGCACAGAATTGTGTGAGCCAGGTGCTCACATCAGACACCTAGAGGGCAGACCTGAGGACCAGTGCAGAGTGGGGTCCCAGCACCCCACCCACAGTCATCTTGAACACAAAGGACCGGCTCTCTGGCTGGAGCTGTCTCTCCTGGGGTCGCCTTCTTGGAAATCACAGTCTTGTCTCCGCCCCTTGTTGCGGTGGGAAGACAGTCCTGAGACAATAGCCCCACCTTGCAATTACACGGAGTCTGGCTTCAGATGAGCTCACAGCGCTGTGCAGACGTGACCTCACCTATCCTTGACAGCTTTGCAAATGAGCTGGCTCATGTTAGTGTCACCTAAATGATGGGGCATCAAAGGCAGTAAGTGCCTTCCCTGGGGTTATGTACACACACAGGTGGAACCCCCAGCCTGTGTGTGTGACATGAGATCTGCTGGAGAATGAACAACAAGGATCATCCCTCCCAAGGGCAGAGGCCCAGCAAGTGGAGTTTACTGAAACAGCAGGCCCTGTGGCCCCTGGCTTTAGAAACATCCGGGCCTGCAGGTATCAAGGGCAGCTGGTAATGCGCTGGCAGGACTCTGCATTCTCTTTGAGAGACACAGGGATGACAGTGGGCAGGCACATGCTCTAGGCAGGGTAAGAGGAAGTTTATAGGTATCTAGGACTCTGTAGATAGGTCGGGGCTCAGGGCAGGAACAGTGACTGGATTCCCACCTGGGTTTCCTGGGGAAGCCAGTGCCCTTGCAGGGAACACTGTGAGGCTCCTACCATTGGGAATTGATGCCCAGAGTCCTGAAACTTACTCAGCTGAGAAATTGGGACATCACGGGGGGGTGGGCATCTGGATTGGGGAGAGCCAGGGTCTTAGGGACAAGGGACACGCAAGTGACAAGTGAAAAGGGATTACTGGGCACTCTTACAAAAGCCAGATGTCTCTCAGTACCTTAATAACTAGCACAGCCATAGCCAGGTCAACTCTACTTCAAGGTCAGAGAAATGATTATTTTGCAGGTGGCATTTTTTACAGAATCTATGTGTCTGCTGGGCCACAGAAACTGCAGTGTTGCTGAGAGAGGCACAGCTGGCACCTGGAGGAGCCTCCATCTTTACAGGCAGTGTCAGCCAGGGCTGTGCGGACTGCTGAGGGAATATGCCTGCAGAGGGAGCCCAGGAGCCTGGAGCCCATGGCCAACTTCTGGTGACTCCCAATTCCCCTCTTGAGAGTCACTCTGGGAAGGTCTCTGTCTCATCCCTCAAACACAGTGTGTCACCAGCAATTGGGCCTATTTATAGAAGAGAGATTTCCCTTCCTTGGAAAGTATTTACAGTTACTGAATGTCAAGAGGAACTCTGCATCAGCTGTTTGTGGAATACCGCCATGGTGGGCGGCTCGACCTGTACGCTGCCCAGTGTTAGAATTCTCCATGGCTAACTGCAGGTCAGCAGAACCCTGATAACTCATGGGGCTAACTCCATCCAATCGCACAGTGTGGAAGAGACACTGGGGTTTGTGTGTATACAAGATAGATGCAGAAACGATCTCCCCTGGGGCAGGGAGATGTCTGCCATGAAATACTGTCAAGTACCAATACTGGGGCCTCATCTCTCCGTGTGCTTGCTCCTCAAACACGCACTGGCACTGACATCCTGACACTCAGGAAGGCCCTGGGAGTAGATGCCATAGAGCATTGATTCCCAACCTGTGGAGCATGATCCTCTTGTGGGTCGAACGACCTTTTCACAGGGGGAGGGGGGGCGGGGCGGGGGGGGGCGTATCAGATATTTGCACTATGATTCATAACAGTAGCAAAATTACAGTTATGAAGTAGCAATGTAATAATTTTATGATGGGGGGAGTCACCACAGCATAAAGAGAGCCACAGCATTAGGAAGGTTGAGAACCACTGCCCTTGGGGAGTTCCTGGGTTGCCTGTCGCCCTCTACAGGAAGACAAGTGTGAGCACATTCAACTAGGTAACTATTCTGCTGTAGTGAGAGAGCATCCTAGTGAGGGCCGTGCTGGCCCCAAATGGAGAGGGTGAAGGAGGGTTACATTTCATCTCTGTGTGGCTCTCTGGTTCCTCTTCATGCCCTGAGTCACCGTCCAGGACCTTCTTCGAAATATCCAGAGTGCCTTCTCTGATGATGGCACGGAGGTCTGACTTCAAGAGGCCGACTCTCCTGCTGTTCTTCAGGACCATTTTCATTGTCTAAGGGCGAGGAGGAAGGATAACGATCAATTTGTGTCACGTTCCCGTTGCTAATCCCACCTGGACATCACAGAGCGTCCTGCTATGGTTGAGGGGAAGGAACAGTGGCTGTGGGCGTGTGCGCTAACGTCCAATCTCGAAGGACATGGCACGCTCAGACTGTGCACATTCTAGCTCCACATTCGGGGCTGCTAAGCTTCTTCCTCTTCCTCAACACCTGCACCCAGGCCCAGGTTACTCTAGGAAGGAGAGTGGAGGGTAACTGGTCAGGATCTTATAACATTGTCCTTGATCCTAAGCAGACAGCTGTGGGGTTGGAAACCTGCCTCCTCTCCTCTCTCCCTCTTTCCTTGCTCTGAAGTCACTCTCTGGGTCCTGCACATTGCAAGCAATCACTGTCTCTGAGCTGTATTCCTGCGCTGTCTCTCTGCTTCCTATTGGGAACCTTCAAGCATGAATTTAGCCTTTTGGAGCTGACTTACTAAGCGGTAAGTGGAAATGACAGAAACTTTTGTTATTTTATGACTTCATGGAATAGGCATTTGGTCATCCCTGAACTACGGCAATCTCCATGTTCTAGAGGAGGAAACGGCATTGGGGATGTGAGTAAATATCCTCACAGAGTCATAAGAGCAGAGATTGGCCTAGAGCGGGTTCACTTTAGAGCCCAAACGTGCCACTCTGATGGGGTGAGATCAAGGAACACAGTCACTGCCAAATGGACCCATGAAAGTGTAAGTGCTACAGCTCAGGGGCGGCCTGAGGACCAGCTGAGAGCCCAGGGAACACTGGGCACTAACGGATGCACTGGTTCACAGAGGATCTGGTAAGTTCCTCTCTAGCTCAGATGGACTTGGGGCCCATGTCCAGGGTCTGGCATCATACCACTGCCCCTTGGCACCAATTTGGGGGTGGTTCCTTGATGCCAGTGTACAGAGAGAACCGAGGAGACTGGAACATTTCAGAGCAAGGGACAGGGTAGGGATCTTGCTGAGTGCCATGAGGCCTGGGGCCCCTTCTGTTTGTGGGTGGGATGAAACGGAGGCCAAGTTTTGTGGTTACTCAGGTCCCTTACATATGTAGTGTTTGCTCACAGTCCAGACGGTCTTCCATACAGCTTAGACCATCTCTGGAGGACTTGGAGCACCTGGTACGGTATGCTCCGTGTGTGTAGCTGTTGCATGGTACTGTCCAGGGGATAATGACAAGGGATGACTGTCCACACACAGTACAGATGCAACCATCAAAGGCCTTGGAATCATTTTCAGTGAGAGGCAGGCTGAGCCTGTGGAGAGGAACTTAGACATCCAGGAGGACTGAACCATGTCACCATCTTCTAGCACAGTGGCTCTTAACCTTCCTAATGCTGCGACCCTTTAATACGGTTCCTCATGTTGTGGTGACCCCCCAACCATAAAATTATTTTCATTACTACCTCAAAACTGTAATTTGTCTACTATTATGCATCGTAATGTAAATATCTGATACATGACCTCAAAGGGTTTGAAACCCATAGGTTGAGAGCCACGGTGTCTAACATGTCAGCTACAAAGTCAACACTTTGATAAAGGCTCAGTACTGAGACTGGAACCCCAGACACATGGAGTTCAGAGGGACACAAGTAGAGAGGAAGGGGGTCTGCCTGTCTGTCCACCTGTCTGTCAGGGGTCTATGATACCTTTTTACCTCTGACACCAGACAGCCCAGGCTAGCATCCCCCAGGGGCATCCCTCCTGTATTTATTAGATGCCGTCTTGTCTTCTCCTGTGCAGAGATCGGAAGTGATTGGAGCCTTTCAGGGCAAGGGGCAGAGTGGGCTTTTACCACTGCACCATAGGTTCTCCTGTCTGCCCTCTGCTTGTGGGTGGGGTGAAAGGGCTTCCCTCCTGCCTTCAGGGATTGCAGGATGTGGACCATTGCTGCATGCCTCAGGAACCTTCAGGGAGTTTCACTGTACCTTCGCCATGTTGGAAAGGTACGTCTTTCTCCTGAGTCTTTTTACGAATCCAGTGACTTCTGTGGAGGATAACACACAGGGCTATTACTGGGGTAACTCATTCTAGTTCCTCTGTGCAGGTGGCGGGGCAGGACCCCAAGGCTAAGCAGAGAAGCTGTCCAGCCTCAGTCTGTGCCTGCTCCTCCTCACCCATCGGCTGGCCCCTTCCCCAATGGCTTAGGGATTCCGCTAGAAGCAGCAAGACCAGTATAAGCCTGTGTGGCAGAGACTTGTAGAATCCTAGCATCTGGACTGGGCTGCTATGGGTGGCCAGTGTTCCTCTTATTCATGAGGTGAAACCTCACCCCCACAGTGATGGTACTGAGAAGAGGTGCCTGTTATAGCAAACTATTTGCAAACTTGGAACTTTCCTGAAGAGATTGGTGCTCCGAAAGAGTCCTCACCTCTCCCTTAATGTGAGGGCAAAGCTGACAGACTGTCTAGGAACCAGAAATCAAGCCCTGACTAGATGAGGTGTGCCACTGCCCTATGCTGGACTTCTGGCCTGTATGATGCCCACTCCTTGGAAGCAAGCGAGGAATGGATCTCAACTACTCAGGCCATGGTGTGCCGCATTCATCCTCACCGTCCAGAATTCATGCTTTGTGTGGAACCCTACCTTTGAGCTTGGAGATCTGTAAGATGGCCGGAAAACCCTCCAGAGCACTGAGAAGCCACAGTTTAAATCTCTTACTGAACAGTCGGACAGATTTCAGGTACTGGATGCTAACGTCCTCCAGGAAGTCGGGGAGCAGCGTGTCCTCCAGGCCCTACAGAGAAAGAGGCAAGCCGAGTGGTTTGGCCTTCGAGGGCAGGGGCTTCCAACAAGTGACCCAGGGATAGCCTAGGTCATGGCAGGTCTGAGGGAGGTCACTAATGACCTAAGGCAGCCACTGCTTCTAGTACAGGACACCCTGCCACCCTGGTGTGCCAGCCCTGGAAGCTCCAGTTTTCAGATACTGATAACGGAATCTCCCCCACACCCACCCCACATTCTGTGGCTAGAACTCAAAGCCTTGAGCATAAGCCACTGAGACACGCCTCAGCGTAGCCCCTGGTGCAATTAAAGCAAGCAAGCAAGCAAGCAAACAAACAAACAAAACAAACAAAACAAAACAAAACAAAATAAGACAAGACAACCTGAAAGCCAAAACAAAACTAACAACACCACCACGCCCACTCTGGCTAACACAGAGTCAGGACCAACATTTTTCAGAGCCAAGTCAGCCCTTTTTAATTCTGTGGTGACAAACTGGAAGCATGGGCTCCCTAAGACCTAACGAGTGGTACTTTGATGAGCAAAGACAATTTCACCACAGAACCGATGTCCATCTGACCTCCTAAAGGCAGTGAGTGCTCCAGAGACTGGAGTTCCAGAGCAGAGCAAGCCCGGCAGCGGTGCTGCTCCAGAGTGATCACCCACAGCTCTGTGTTCTAAAACATCTTTTCTGGATGTTACTTGTTTCATGTGTATGAGTGTTTGCCTGAATGCATGTGCGTGTGCTGCATGTGTGCAGTGCCCAAGGAGACTTCGAAGACAGCATAGGTTCCCTGGAACTAGAACTACAGATGGTTGTGAGCCGCTGTGTGGGTGCTGGGAATCGATCCTGAGTCCTTTGGACTCCTAGCCTCTGAGTCATCTCTCCAGTCCCCTGAAAATGCCTTTTTAAAGTACTGGGAATACCTATAATCCCAGTACTCCAGAGACTGAGGCAGGAGGATTATGCCAGCTTTGATTACATCACCTGGAACTAGAACTACAGATGGTTGTGAGCCGCTGTGTGGGTGCT
>JADRCD010192807.1:0-21716 GCA_019843815.1 Montemys delectorum | reverse complement strand
TATATATATATATATATATACACACACACACACACACACACACACACACACACACACACAGGGAACATTCCTCCATTTCTCTCTCTCTCTCTCCTCTCTTTCCGAGCCACTTCCCCCTCTCAATTAAACCTCTCATTTGTGGAACTGTTTGGGCCTAGAGTGTGGTACTTTCTGATGCTCTGAACACATCATTTGGTGGCTCGTATGGGGATTTAGTGGTCGCATCAGACACCACAGCTCCAATGCCCTGCAGCGGGGTGGCGGCGGGCCACGTGGATTGGCGATACTGGCAACCATGGCTGCCTTCAGTACCAAGTTTGCGCTCCCCAGAGCCACAGAGTCCGTGCTGCCACTGCAGCCACAGCCCCATAGCTGCAGTGCCTTCAAGTGCTGCCATCCCTGCTGCTGCCGCCGCCCGAACCACAGAGCCGTGCCCCACCCCAGCAGCATCCTGGGTGAGCGCTAGGCAGGGGACGGCCCCTCAGCTGGCAAAAGCTGCTGCTGCTCTTAAAACCCAACACCACTTGCACAAGGGACCCTGAGCCTGCTCCTGCTGCTGCTGCCGCCACTGCCGCTGGGCAGTACATACGAACTTCAACCACAAGAGCCATGCCCCGCCTGGTCTATCCACACCTACACATTCAGTTCACGTTTTCTACTTACTAGTCCGCTATAATTCTCGTACAGATATCGGCATATTAATTAATAGGATCAGTCAAGGGGAGGACCTCCAGGTTTCCCAGATAAGGTCTGGCCAGCATTCTCTGGGATCCACGGGGGTTGCAGTCATCTCCCAGACATGTAAAAAGTTGTAAACAAAATTAAGAACAGAAATGTAGAACAGGGTGTTTATGAATAAAGCTAAATATGTTAGAATGTATATATTTTATATCCATAAAAAGCAAAAAGTAATTTAATAAAGTCTACACAGCTTGTTCAGCATAAAGTAAATGAAATTCTCTTTAAACAGAGAGAGAAAGGAGGAGAGGGAGAGAAAAGGAGGTGGGGAAGAAAATATTTCATGACTATTTTCTAGAGAGAATATGGTTTTCTCTTTGTACAAAATTATGTCTACTACGTAAAAAAGGCAATGAATTTTATTTCTGAGTATCAGGAAGCTTTCTTAGTTTTTCAAGTAGTAAGATATTTACTTACCAGTAATTGTGTATGTAAATAACATGCCTATTTTCCATACATAATATGTCCGTTATTAAGTTTGAGTTTTTTATGGAGGATATTGTCGCGAAATTCAATCTTGAATATGCATAAATATAATAAATTTATGCATAGCAAATGCAGTGTTAGTTAAATAATGTGCATGGAAATATCTGGGCACTAGAATTATAGTCACCGATTAACTTCCATAAAGCCAAGTTCTTGCCATTTTGTCCAGTAAGGCCAAAAGAAAAAAAGTTGTTACTATTTTCAAAAGACGGAGTTCCGGGAGACACTTTCGCACAACCAAATTGCTTCCGGGTTGTTAGCCTTCTACTGCGCAGGCGTTCGTGTGCAGTGATATCTTAAAAAGAAAAAGATCCGGCTAAATATTTAAACAGTCGTTTTTTTGTTTTTGTTTTTTTTTAATATACAGTTTAATGAAGAAGATAAATTAGTTTGTGTTTGTTTTCCTTTGGTCGTTTCGTCTCTGCAGCTTCAACTTTTACCTATGTGGAGAACGACTTCCTTTATAAATAAAGCTTGAAAAATAAGTCGGCGGAGCGACACATCTCGTGTCATGTTGTGATCTACAAATGGTGGGTCTGAACGCGGAGGTGAAAATTTGTAAGAATGTGGAATTAAGCCAACTCTGAAATTTAGAAGAAAGTAAAATTCCTGTGGGCCACGCAGTGAGTAGGAAATTCTATTCGCCATTTAATATCGAATCACGTTTTATAACCGCGTTTTGGGCGGATATGAAGCCAGGATCTGACGACTTTCTACCGCCGCCTGAGTGCCCTGTGTTTGAGCCCAGTTGGGCGGAATTCCGAGATCCTCTTGGTTATATAGCTAAAATCAGACCCATTGCGGAGAAGTCAGGCATTTGCAAGATACGCCCACCTGCGGTAAGCCTCTGAAATGAAACTTGGAATTAAGTATTATGATCGACTGTAGGTCTACTGGGACTCTTAACAAGGCCTTAGATTTATGTAGGCGTTTTGGATCTTTTCAGCTCCTCGTTTCATACTGTAGAAAAGTCCTCCAGTCATCCAGATTCCTTGTGGTTAGGACTTGAAATGCTTCTACAGATGTGCAATTAATACATTTTCAGTTAATGAGTTGTCATTACAATGTTTCAACTAAGAAAATTTCAGTATCTTAGCAGTCTCATTTATAACTGGAAAGAAGATACTATACAACTTGATATTGTACTTATATTGTTATTGGTCACTTTCTCAGTTTCAATATCAAGATTTCGTGTACATGTTTAAAAAACAACTAAATTGAAAAGGGTGTGGAATCCTTGCTTCAGGTTAAATTTCTGTTGATTGGCAGGACATGCATTCACTTTGTTTTTACCGTGAACTACTTCTAATTGGCTTCACTAGGAAAACACATTCAAATGAGCTTGCAGCATCATACTAAACAGCTAACATATAAAGAATATGAACTTTTTGCACAAAATACTGCTGTTAAGTATTTAATATGTAGACACTTCCTTTCTTCTACTTACCTATTCATCTTTTTCTCAGTATTATGATTTTATCACACACACTTTCCCCAGAGTGCTTGAAATAGGGTTATATTGGGGAAAAACATATGGTAGTATTTTGTTCATCTATAAGAACACTTGTGAGACTGACACCTGAGTTTATGTAGATTTGTCTCCTTTGGAAGACTATTAATTTGGTGGAGCTCTTTCTTTCTTTCTGTCTATTGTTTTCAGTTTTTGCGTTTTAAAAGATGATTATTTAAAATTTTGGAAAAAAAAAAAAAAGCTGGGCAGTGGTGGCACATGCCTTTAAGTCCCAGCACTTGGGAGACAGAGGCAGGCAGATTTCTGAGTTCGAGGCCAGCCTGGTGTACAGAGTGAGTTTTAGAACAACCAGGGCTACACAGAGAAACCCTGCCTCGGAAAACCAAAAATAAATAAATAAAAATAAAAATTTTGGGAAAATTATAGCAACTCATATAAAGCATTAATATGAAAGTGAAACAATTCTCCCTATCCTCATCTTTAACTTCTTGACCCATTTCAGTATGTTATAAACATCAGTTTTATTTCCTTCTAGGATTGGCAGCCTCCTTTTGCTGTAGAAGTTGATAACTTCAGATTTACTCCTCGAATTCAGAGGCTAAATGAACTGGAGGTAAGAAATGTGTTTTTATAGAACAATTGGAATTCTAATCTTTGTGATGTTACAACAATGACTTGTATTTCGTTTTTGATATCAAATGTAGTTTATTGCAATCCCACTGTTATCTTTTCTTAAAAATGGTAATTTATGACAGCATCTTCTTTAAAATACCATATAGGTTTATAAAATTCCAGAACATGAAGGTTTCAACATTCCATTATATGATAGACTAAGTAAGGTTAAAGCTACAAAGAGAGTAAAGATGGACACAGGAACTCTACCAGCCCAGTGGCTCAGGTTCCTTGTGGTCTGTCTGGGCCAGCCAGGGCCCTGAGCAGACCTTGGGTGCAAGCTCCACATCCAGTTTCAAAACGCCCAGAGGAAGCTCTGCTCTCAGGTGCTCTAACAAGCCCAGGATCAGAGGATCCCAGAATCACAGGATCACAGAGACAGCTGAACTCTGAGGAGTTCTGACACAACCAGGATCACAGGAAGGACAGGCCCCAGTCAGATTTAGCAAGGGCAGGTAGCACTAGAGATAACCGGATGATGCAGGGGGCAAGCATAAGAAAATAAGCAACACAAACCAAGATTCCTTGGCATCATCAGAACCCAATTCTCCCACCATAGCCAGTCCTGGACACACCATCACATTGGAAAAGCAAGATTCAGATCTAAAATCACTTATCATGATGATGATGCAGGACTTTAAGAAAGACATAAATAGCACCCTCAAAGAAATACAGGAGAACACAGGTAAACTGCTAGAAGCCCTTCAAGAGGAAACACAAAAATCCCTTAAAGAACTACAGGAAAACATAGTTAAACAGGTGAAGGAAATGAACAAAACCATTCAGCATCTAAAAATGGAAATAGAAATGATAAAGAAAACAGAAAGAGAGACAAACCTGGAGATAGAAAACCTAGGAAAGAAATCAGGAGTTGTAGATGCAAGCATCACCAACAGAGTACAAGAGATAGAAGAGAGAATCTCAGGAGCAGAAGACACCATAGAAAACATTGACACAACAGTCAAAGAAAATACAAAAATCAAAAAGCTCCTAACCCAAAACATCCAGAAAATCCAGGATGCAGTGAGAAGACCAAACCTAAGGATAATAGGTATAGAAGAGAGTGAAGACTCCCAAGGTAATGAATGGGTCAGTAAATATCTTCAACAAAATTATAGAAGAAAACTTCCCTAACCTAAAGAAAGAGATGCCCATGAACATACAAGAAGGGACCAGAAAAGAAATTCCTCCTGTCACATAGTAATCAAAACACCCAATGCACTAAACAAAGAAAGAATTTTAAAAGCAGTAAGGGAAAAAGGTCAAGTAACCTATAAAGGCAGGCCTATCAGAATTACACCAGACTTCTCACCAGAGACTATGAAAGCTAGAAGATCCTGGGCAGATGTCATACAGACCCTAAGAGAACACAAATGCCAGCCCAGGCTACTGTACCCAGCAAAACTCTCAATTACCATAGATGGAGAAACCAAGATATTCCATGGCAAAACAAAATTTACACAATATCTTTCCACAAATCCAGCTCTATAAAGGATAATAGAAGGAAAACATCGACGACATAAGGAGCAAAAGTACATCCTAGAAAGCAAGAAAGTAACCTTTCAACAAACCCATACAAACTTAATTCCACCTCTTACAACAAAAACAACAGGAAATAACAATTACTTTTTCTTAGTATCTTAATATGAAAATTAATATTACCAACATATCCTAATCAAATGAAATCCAATAATATGAGGAATTAGAGATTTGTTGATGGTCATCCAATGGTCTCTCTAGTTTGGTAATTGGAGAAATAGGTCCAATATTGTACAATCTATATACACTTTCAGCTTGTTTGTTTGTGACAGTGTCTTGCTGTGTTCAACATAAGGGTCTTGAAATCTTGCTTCTCCTATCTTAGCCTCTCTATTAGTAGTATTGTTTATTTCATGTTTTTACACTATACTATGGTTTTCAGAACAGCATACATATTTCAAAAGTATTTCTATACTCAAAAGAAATGTAGACAGTTATATTGGGAAGCGGCTTCCCTTCTAAGAGAACAACAAAGAGCAAGACTGACTGCTTTCCTTGACATTTGTAACTCTTGTATTAAGTTACCACAGTAAAAGCCAAGATTTTAAGCTCTACTAAATACAAAACAAACAAATAAAAAAGGCTTTATATATTTATGTTCATTTAAGAAAATACTAGTAGTGATGTATTATTTTGAAATATACAGTTAATATGTTTGGGGTTATTTAGAATTTATACTGAGAAAAATGTATGTATTTGCAGTATTGCTGTAGACAAGCATCTACATAAGACTGTTAAATTGATTGTTGTATTATATCAAACAACTTTTATAATACTCATTTCTATTGTTATAATGTTTTATAAATTTTAAAGAATACGACAAAAAAGATATGGTAAGTATTGAAGGGGGGTCTCTGGGAGGAGTTTGAGTACAAAAGGGAAACAAGAATGTGATTTAATTCTATTTAATTAAAATATGTTTTTAAATGTTAACAAATTCAGATAAATTGAAATCATGTAACTTTTTTCATCATAATGCAATAAAAGTTAAAAAAAAAGTAAAGATGGATGGATAACCTGTCCTCAAAAAAAATTATATACATGAGGTATAATTTAAGTTCTAGATGCCATTTTTCTTATTTCTTTTTTAAGATTACTTAATCCTTTTAGTCCCCTCTATTGCTTTCTCCTACCCACTCTGAAGTGGTTGCCTTTTACTTTCCTAGTTTATTCTCTCCTGCACCTAAGTCTTAGAGATCACGGTGGGAGAGGGAATAGTGATATTGAAAGAGCAGAGGAAACGAAGTTTGCTTTGAGATTTTATGTCCTGGAAATGTTAGAGGAGCTATGCAGAAGAAGTCTTAGCAACATGGGAGTGTAAACATGATCTAAACAGGGATGACACTAATCGATATGGTACCATTAAAAGTAGAAAACTCAGGATGCCTTAGACATAGAACTACAGGACACTAAGGAAAACTGAAAGTGGGAGAAATAGTGCCCCATAAGGAGTAGTATACCAGTTCATTTAAGGGGGCAATGATGCTATTATAATTTTAAAATATTTTTTTTAAAAGAGCAACAAAAGATAAGTAAAGTACAAAGGGAGGCAAAAAGTAAGCATAATTAATTGATTGTCTTCTTTACCAGGCCCAGACTAGAGTAAAACTGAACTATTTGGATCAGATTGCAAAATTCTGGGAAATTCAAGGTTCTTCATTAAAGATACCTAATGTGGAGAGGAAGATCTTGGATCTTTACAGCCTTAATAAGGTAAGAGTAGTTCCATTAAAAAAAAGCCATAACTAGAAAACATACTTTCATTTATATCTGTCTAGAAAGGAGTACTATAGAACCTGAAAACAATTCTTGGCTTAATGTTTGAGTTATACAGTGGATAACTATTGAAAGGACGTGATGTGCTTTCTGCATTAAGGGTCATTGGAGAATTTACGCGTTTCAGGTGTGTTCACTGTTTATTTTCTTATCCTTTTAGATTGTGATGGAGGAAGGTGGATATGAAGCAATCTGCAAGGACCGCCGGTGGGCCCGTGTTGCCCAACGCCTTAATTACCCATCAGGGAAAAACATTGGTTCCCTGCTACGGTCCCACTATGAACGGATCATTTACCCTTATGAAATGTTTCAGTCTGGAGCTAATCTTGTGGTGAGGGTCGTAGCTGACTTGGAGCTTGATTCAAAATTTGATTTCTTTTGTTTTTACTTCTTTCTTTGTAATTTGGCATTTATTTTGAATTGTTGGAAATTTAAAATTTATTGTTATATTTTGAAACTTTAGGAATAGGCCTTTGAAAACTTGCTTATATTAGGCTTTATTGTTCTGCCTATGGTAGGTAAACTTTAGTGAGTTCCTTTCTACCTTGGGAAGTTATTATTATGAACCAAATAACATCCTAGAAAAGAAGTGCAATTATATTAGGTTGTTATCTGAAAAGTAGATAATTATTTTCTGAAATTATTAAGCTTCCTTATTTTAGAAACTTCATATTTTAGGTGTTCAAAATGCATAAGCTAGTATTACTTTTGTTTAACTGAACAATTTACTTAATTATATATTGTAAATATTACATACGTGTTATATATATGTTTATGAATATTTCATTGCTGAACTCAAATACATTGTATATACACATGAGTTTATATGTTCATAAATATATTTATATTTTTTTTCTCTCCATGTCAGCAATGTAACACAGATCCATTTGACAGTGAAGAAAAAGACAAGGAATACAAACCTCATAGCATCCCTCTTAGACAGTCTGTTCAGCCATCAAAATTCAGTTGCTACAATAGACGAGCAAAAAGGCTACAGCCTGAGGTAAAGTGTTTTTTCCTTCCAATAAGCTGCCAGAGTTAGTTTAGAAATTGAGTTTGGGTGAAAATCCATTTTCAGAACACATTTTAAACAAAAACAAACAAACAAACAAACAAACAAATAATAAAGAAAAGGGAAAAATACCTGACATGAGTATATAAGCTGAAACTAGTTAGAAATGGGTATTTGCATTTATGATTTGTAGTATTTCTTATTTCTGTTTGTTTCTATTAAGTGTTCAAAGTGAATAGTCTTACAGCTCTAAACTCATTTTTATGAATCTTATTTTTTATATGATGTATAATGATTTTTCAAATTAACAAAAAAATACTAGAGATATAAAACTTTCAAAATGTTCAAAATGTTTCAAAGTGTTCAAAATGATATGAAAATGTTATATCTAGAATACTTTATAACTGGATTAGAGATTATAAAACTATACTGTTCATGTCTTTAAGGTTTTTTTTTTTTTTTTTTTTTTGCTTTTTCAAGACAGGGTTTTTCTGTGTAGCTATAGCTGTCCTGGGAGTCAGTCTGTAGACCAGGCTGGCCTCAAACCATAGATCTGCCTGTCTCTGACTCTGAATGCAGTGATTAACGGTGGGTGCCACCACCATCATTCATGGCCCAGCACAAATGAACTGATTATAATTGTCTGAAGTTATAAAGGAATTATTTAATTTCCTACCACCTTAGCCTGAAGAGATTTCTAGAGAAAACGATTGCTTCCTATGTTGGGAGGCTACATCATTTTTAGGAAGTTTGCTTCTTGTGCATTAAGAATTGGTCAGCTTTGGAAAGGTTTGGTTCTGTGTGTCAGAGATATTTTTTAGATGTTAGTAAATGTAAAATTAAATAATAGACCTAAGATTAAAAACATAAACTATATAATCTTATAATATCTAATCCAACTAACATAGGCTCAAATGTTCTGAATACTACATTTTAACATTTTAAATACATCTGTCTAAAAAAAGTGGGATGAAGTTTTCTATTTTTATGACAAATCTTAATATTGGACTTAGAAACATTTTAAACTGAGACTATAGCTAAAATAGGATTAATAATGTATCACATTATTTTAATTAATTGGGTTTTGTACTATTAATATAGGAAGAGTTATATCTGGACATGGTTTGGGAACAGAAAAGGAAAAAAAAAAAAAAGAACACAGCATCATGCAACTTGAATATCTTGAATATCAGGAAATTGACTTTTTTTCAAGTACTATCTTAAAATGTGATAGAATCATATACTGAGGCTGGGCAGAAAAAAAAAAATCTTATCACATCCTGAAGCTGGCCTTGAACTCATGATTCTTCTGTGTCTACTCACAAGTGCTATGATTACAGGCATATAACAGAATCATGTTAGTTAGACTCAGCTTTTACAAGATAATTTATATTTTTTATGGTTATAACCATTATAATAGTGGTATCTATAATTATTATTGTGATACAATATAATAAAAAGTCACAATGTACAAGAAATCTAAGTACTATGGAAATAAAAACAGGTAGAATCTTTTTGTGTTACACCAGGCTTATTAACAATAAAGCAAAACTAAGCTATTATTCTAAAATTATTATTGTAACTTTTTAAAGTCTTATTTTTTGTGTATGGGTATTTTGCCTGCTTGTACTACATATGTGTATAGGGTCTTTGGAGGACAGAAGAGGGCATTAGATTGGTTGGAACTTAAAACACAGATGTTTTTGAATCTGCATGTTAGTGCCGGGAATTGAACCAAGGTTCTCTTCAAGTGCAGTCTGTGCTCCTAATGCACTTGAGGAGCCACTTTTATCTATTTATTTTCCCAAAATACTTATTTTTAAAGAGAAAAATACTATACAAGTCCATGTTTTCCTTCTACCATGTGAATGGATCTTAGGGCTTGAACTGAAGTAGAGGTTGAATGAAAAAAACAAATAAAAGGAAAAGGAAAGAACATGGCTGCTCTGCTCCTAAGGATGGTGGAGGAGAAAGTTTATTGTAGATAAAAGGGAGAGCATAGCCAAGGCAGGGACATCTGGGACAGTCCAGAGAAGACATGATCAGAGTTAGCTGGGCCATGTCAGGAGAGGTGGGAGAAAAAGGGAAGCTTCGGCAGTCAGGAGGTCAAAGGTACAATAAAGATTGAGTAACCAAAATATCAGGATTATATAGGAAAGGGCAGTTGGGAGAGTTACCCCAGACTGGAGAATTCAGGGTAGAGGGTGGGATATGCCAGCCATACCTTTTAACAGGAAGGGACTGGGGCATGCTGGGAGAACCTGTGGCCATGTCTACACTGGTGTGTTAAATAGGCACATCAGCCATTTGTCCCGGGTTTGAGACCTACTATTGGTAGGCTTCTTAGCAAGCACCCTTAACTACAGTAGCCATCTTCCTGCCCTTAAAATTCTCAGTTATCATGTATTAATGGTCGATATTAATGACGTTCAGTGTAGATATTTTCAGACACAAATATAGGTCCTGAGATTCAGTTTCTGTTTTGTATTACCAAATTATACAGTCCAATTAAGGGACTACTTTACTTTCAGGTCAAGTTTTTTAAATTTGAATTAAGAGGAGTATGTACTACTTGTGTTCCTTACCTATTACAATTAAACAATATTCTCTAGTTCCATCCATTCTGCTATAAATCACAGAACTTTTTTTCTGTGACTTAGTGGTATTTCATCATGATTTAAGTTCTTTTCATCTGTTAATGAGTACATATATGAGTTATAGTGAACAATTCTGCAGTTAAAGTGACCTTTGGCCATGTATACATAGGAATGGGATTATTCTGGTATGCTATAACTGTAGTTTGTTGTTTGGTGAAAGACATTCATACTATTGTTTATAATTATATCATAAAAGCTATATGAATTATACTCCTACATATTTGCTTTGCTTTTTTTTTCTTCAAATAGTTTAATGATTGGAGTGTAATAATCTTGTTTTGCATAGTTTTGTTAAATTAGTTGAATTGTGTATTATTTTTTTTCTTTAACATAATTACTTTTGGAAAATATAATACATGCATACAATCGTTTGGTCTCCATATTCCCTTCCAACTTTGCTTGGATCATTCCTATGTGCTTCCAACTTTATATGTTTGGCCTGTTTTCGTTTTACTTTGTTTTTAATAGCTGACTAAGCCCAAAATTGGTATTACCCAAATAAATACACGTGGATATAAAGGCACTGGCATATGGTTATCTGCTGGTGTCTGTACTTCTGAATGAAACTCACTTTCCCAAAGCAGCTATCATCTGTCAATATATCCTCAGCTGAATGAAGCCCCTCCCCACTCCATGATGGAATGTTGATTGACTTGATTTTGTTTATACTTCAGTGGCTTCATATTCATGGGTAATTGTAATTTTGGACTCTATAGATTTTTATCCTGTACTGTTGGTTATGTATAATACATATAATACATAAGTGTGTGTGTGTCTATATAAAATCATACAATATATATACAGATGTATATATTTATATCTAAAATAGTAGGTTTCTATTTGACTTTTCCAAACAGCTGATATCAGTCATTTCTTTCTTTACTCTTCTGTCTTACCCTCCATTTGAACCTATACCTCATATTCTTTTCTCATCCCTAATATTTGCATTTCCCTATGTCAACTCCATCACATTTTTTTTCCCCCTCTGCTCAATGGGCCCTTTATCATTTTCTGACTTCTGCAATACCTGGTTTTAAACAAATGTATCTAGATCTGTAAAGCTACCATCCACATGTGAGAGAAAATATATGATCTCTATGTTTGTGTTCCAGAATTAGTTCAGTATACTTTTATAGTTCCTTTCATTTATCTAAAATTTAACAATATTATTTTTCTTAGAGAAGAACAAAATTCCATTGAATGTATGAACTACATTTTTTTAAAATCTACTTGTCAGTTTCTGGAAATCTATGCTAATTTCATTTTCTGACTTTTGAGAATACAGCTGTAATGAACATGATGCATAACTGTTCCTATGGTAGGATATAGATCCTTTAGGAAATATACAAGGAATTACCACTGGTAAGGCAGAGTCTCCTCGTATATTACCAATGTTTTGAGGAACTACTATGGTAATTTGAAAAATGTTGAGACTACTTTGCGTTTCTATCAGCAATATAAGGCCATTGTTTTTTCTTTTTTTGTTTTCCTACATCTAAGCCGGCATTTATTGTCATTTATTCCCTTGATGGTGATCATTTTTGACTGGGGTGATTTCAACTTTTAGGCAGTTTTTTTACTCTGAATTTCACTGATAGCTAGAGTATAGAAGAATATTATTAGGAATACTTGTATTGACTTTTTTCCCATTCCTTTCCTTTCCTTTTTGTTTTTGTTTTGTTTTGTTTTCAAGTCTTGTTTGATTCTATCCTGGCTTTCTGGGAGGTCTTCCTGATTTCTGGCCCTCCAGGCAGTGTCAGTGTGGGTTTCCTCTTGTGGGATGACCTCAGGTTGGACCAGTCACTTTGACTACTTCTTCACCACCATTATCTTTGCACATCTTACAGGCAAGGCAGATTGTGGGTTGAAGGTTTTATGGCTGGGTTATGTGCCAGTCCCATCACTGGGAGCCTTTCCTGGTTACGGAAGATGGCTGGTTTAGGCTCACAATTCCCCCATATATAGAAGTCTTTGTTGGGGTCATGTGCATAGAGTCCAGGAACTCATAGATCAGTACCTAGCCCAATTATCATCAAAGAGGAGTCATCTAGAAACAGATGAGAGCAGATGCAGAGACCCACCACCAAAAATTAGGGGAGCCACAGGAATTCTTTGGAAGAGGGGTGTCTTCCTCAGGGTTCCTATTCCTGCACAAACATCAGGACCAAGAAGCAAGTTGGGGAGGAAAGGGTTTATTTGGCTTACACTTCCACATGGCTGTTGATCACCAGAGGAAGTCAGGACAGGAACTCAAGCAGGTCAGGAAGCAGGAGCTGATGCAGAGGCTATGGAGAGATGTTCCTTACTGGCTTGCTTCCCCTGGCTTGCTCAGCCTGCTCTCTTATAGAACCCAAGACTTCCAGCCCAGGGATGGCACCACCCACCAGAGGCCCTACCCCCTTGATCACTAATTGAGAAAATGCCCCACAGCTGGGTCTCATGGAGGCATTTCCCCAACTGAAGCTCCCTTCTCTATCTTCTCAAGTTGACACATAAAAGTAGCCAGTACAAGGGGGAAGGAATGTTTATAGGAGCCAGAGGGGTCCAGGACACCAGGAGAACAAGGCCCACAGAATAAACTAAGCAGGGCTCAGAAGGGCCGCACTAGGTTTCTACATCACTTTACAGATTACCACGAATCCCAGTCCTCTCTCTGTATTCTTTCCCTACATGCCCCCAACTCTGGCCGGACATCTTTTTGTTCCTATCCCCACTCATCCCCATTCCACCTCAAAATCTATTCTATTTCCTATTTCCAGTGAGATCCATGTTCTCCCTCTTGAGCCTTCCTTGTTACTTAGCCTCTCTGTGTCTGTAGATTGTTGCATGACTATCTTTTACTTAACATCTAATGTCCACTTATAAGTGAGGACATGTATTGTTTGTGTTTCTGGGTCCGAGTTACTTCACTCAGGATGATTTTTTTTTTCTCTAGTTCCATTAATTTGCCTGCAAATTTCATGTTTGTTTGTTTGTTTCCCTGACCCCCCCCCCCCCCCAAACCCCCCCCCCCCCCCATCCCTCCTTTCTGAGACCTGGTTTCTCTGTATAGCCCTGGCTGTCCTGGAACTCACTCTGTAGACCAGGCTGGCCTTGAACTCAGAAATCCACCTGCCTCTGCCTCCCAAGTGCTGGGACTAAAGGTGTGCGCCACCACTGCCCAGTGGCACTTTGTTTTATTCTTTGTGTTTGTTTTAACAACTGAGTTTAACAACTGCACTGTGCAAAGGTATCACATTTTCTTTATCCATGCTTTAGTTGAGAGACATCTAGGTTGTTTCCAGTTCCTGGCTATTATGAACAAAGTGGCTATAAATATAGATGAACAAATGCCTTTGTGGTAGGATGGAGCATCTTTGGGGTACATGCCCAAGAGTGGTATAGCTCAGTCTTGAGGTAGGTTGATTACCGATTTTCCGAGAAACCATCACACTTTTTTCCACAGTGTTGTACAAGTTTGCACTCCCACCAGCAATGGTTCCCCTTGCTCCACATCTTTGCATGCACGAGCTATCTCTTGTTTTTTTTTTTTTTTTTTTTTTTTTTTAATCACAGCCATTCTGACATATATTCTGTATGATAGAATCCTAAAGTCATTTTGGTTTGCATTTCCCTGATAAGTAAGGATGTTGAACATCTCTCAGCCATTTGATGTTCCTGGGTTGAGAATTCTGTTTAGATCTGTACTCTATCTTTTAATTGGATTATTTCATTTGTTGATGTCTAGTTTCTTGAGTTCTTTATATATTTTGGATATTAGCCAAATAATGTGGAATCATACTATTTGTCAGATGTGGCATTGGTAAAACTCTTTTCCCATTCTGTAGACTGCTATTGATGGTATACTTGGCCTTGTGGAAGGTTTTAGCTTCATGAGGTCCCATTTCTTGGTTGTTGATCTTAGTGCCAGAGTTGTTGGTGGTCTGTTTAGGAAAATGTCTCCTGTGCCAATGTGTTCAAGGTTATTTCCCACTTTGTCTTCTATCGGGTTTACTGTATCTAGTTTTATGTCTGTGTTTTTGAATCACTTGGACTTGAGGATGATAGATGTGGATCTATTTGCATTCTTCTACACGCTGATAGCCACTTAGACCAGCACCATTTGTTGAAGATGCTTTCTTTTTTCAAGTGTGTAATTCTGCTTCTTTATTAAAAATCAGATGGTCATAAGTGTGTAGATTTAACTCTGAGCCTTTGATTCTATTCTGTAGATCAACCTGTTTTTTTTTTTTCTTTTTGTTTTATTTTAAATACCAACACCATGAGGTTTTTATTACTGTATCTCTGTGGTAGGGCTTGACACCAAGAATGGCGATGCCTCCAGAAGTTCTTATAGGGTTGTTTTAGCTGTCCTTGCTTTTTTCCCATTTGAAGTTGAATATTGTCCTTGCAAGATCTATTCAGGATTGCACTGGAGTTTTGATGGCTAATGGGTGAATCTGTACATTGCTTTTGGTAAGATGGCTATTTTCACTATGTTAATCCTACTGATTCATGAATGTGGGAGACCTTTCCATCTTCTGATCTCTTCTTCAATTTCTTTGAAGGTTTGGTCACAACAGTTTTCATTTGGCTTGGTTAGAGTTACCCCAAGATATTTTGTGTCTTTGTGTCTATTGTGAAGGGTTTGTTTTCTTGGAGTGTGTGTGTGTGTGTGTCTGTCTGTCTGTCTGTCTGTCTGTCTGTCTATCTGTGCGTGTCTGTGTGTGTGTGTGTGTGTGTGTGTGTGTCTGTGTCTGTGTGTTTCCTTCCTGGAAGGGTAATTTTTTTTTTGTATCTAATAATGTATCTAGTCCCTTAAGGAATAGTGTTTATCAGCTGTGTGAGTTTCCTGGTTAATTTTTTGGTGTTGGTCATGGATACTATCATATCATCTCCAAAAATATGTTTGACTTCTCCTATTCCAATTTGTATCTCCTTGATCTCCATTAGTTGTCTTATTGATCTTGCTTGAACTTGAAGTATTGTATTGACTAGGTAGAAGAGAGTGAATAACCTTACGTTGTTCTGATCTTAGCGAAATTGGTTTAATTTCTCTCCATTTAACTTGAGTTTTTCTTGCTGAGTATTGCTTTAATTTTATTTAGGTATGTATTTCCATTACTGATTTGTGTAACATTTTAATCCTAAAGATGTGTTGGAAATTGTCAGAGGTGTTTTTTTCAATATCAAGTAAGATGGTCATATGTTCTTTTTTTCAGTTTGTTTATATGGTTGATCACATATATTGATTTTTCTATATTGAAACTATCCTCCATCTCTGTATAAAGTGGTCTTGATCATGGTGTATTTGAGGATTTAGTTTGTGTATATTTTATTGAATATTTTTGCATATGTGTTCATGAGACTGATCTATAATTCTTTTTCCATGTTGAATTGAATTTCTTTTGTGCCTTGGGTAACTTTGTATACTACTGCTCCTCTGAAGATGTCAGTTGTAAATTTTGGGATCGTGGCCTTAGGCTCTGATATATATGTATATATAAAAAAATCAATATCATGCCATTTGCATAAATGGATTTTAAGTTCTATCCCTATTAGGAATATTAACCTCTCTCTAATGAATATCTGACAAGATGTGTTTTTCCTATTCTCTCGGTTGCCTTTTCCCTGTGGAATACTTACTTAGTTTTATTGAAGGTCTTTAATTTATTTTAATTCTTGTTGTCAGTTTTCACTTAAATTCCCTATGGTGCTTTCTGAGATCTTTTTAAGAAAACAGCACATTAACTTTTTCCAATTTAATTTTTCTCAATTTCAAATAATAGGTCTTTGATCTTTGGTAAAATAGTATTTGGTCTTTTGAAATTATATTTGTACAAGATGAAAAACTGACATCAATCTTCTATACGTGGATATTCAGTTTTAACAACACTTCAATGTTTTTGATATTTTGTTGAAAATCATTTTGTTGTGGATAATATGTCCATATTTTTGGACTTCTGCTTGTTACACTGCTTTTTGTTTTGTTTTGAGACAGGGTTTCTCTGTGTAGCCCTGGCTGTCCTGGAACTCACTCTGTAGACCAGGCTGGCCTCGAACTCAGAAATCCTCCTGCCTCTGCCTCCCAAGTGCTGGGACTAAACGTGTACGCCACCACTGCCTGGTGTTACACTGCTTTTTGTTGGTTGTGTATTTATTTACTTATTTTAATTTTAAAATTTAGTGGGAAGATATGAACAAGCTCAAATAATAGTACATTAGAACAATTTCAATGCTATATTGTAATGGTCATGTAAGCATGGTCTATTTACCCATTTCTCTAGTTTACCACTGGGAAGGTGGAATGCTGAGCATTGATACACTGGAAAATAGCTCACTTTTTGGGAAGGACAGAGATTTGGTTAAATTATTTATTTATTTATTTTACATAGGTTGTTCCTATATATCCTGGATTGTCTTCAACTTTGAAATCATTCTGCCATGCTGGTCATAGGCTTACTTATAGGCATTACTGCAATGCTTAACTTCCATTGATTTTTTCTGTTTTTTATTTTACTGCTTTTCTTACAATGGTTCTGAAATTTACCTTGGAATTAGTTATTCTGATATCTTTAATTTTATCTTTCTGCTCAAGAATACCTGATTATTAGTGATTTCCTTTGCTTCCATATATATATTTTGAAGGATTGTTTTTATAGTTCTCTGAAAAATGCCTTTGGTATTTTCATTAAAGCTTTATTGTGAATATTTTAAGAATGTTAATTCTGTAGTGTTTCATGGTTTTTATTTTAGAGATATTTTATTTGTCTGGGTAAGCTTATTCCTAGATATTTTTGTTCTCATGGCTATGGACTTGTTTCATGTTTTCTTGCTTTAAAATTTTACTACTAGTAAATTAAAAAACCTTATGTCTGCCGGGCAGTGGTGGTGCACGCCTTTAATCCCAGCACTTGGGAGGCAGAGGCAGGCAGGTTTCTGAGTTCGAGGCCAGCCTGGTCTACAGAGTGAGTTCCAGGACAGCCAGGGCTACACAGAGAAACCCTGTCTTGAAGAACCTTATGTCTAAATCTTGTTACTTGACTAAGTTCAGTTATCATTTATAATAATCTAGATAGAATCATTAGGGCTTTTTCTTCTGTACATCATATCCTTGTGAGTGGGGTAATTTGAGTTCCTTATATGCCTTTACTCTGTCTCTCCTGCCTTGTTACTTAGTGACATGAAGAAGTGAATGTCATTGAAAAGAGAATTTAATATTATTAGTAGTTTTCTCCCAAATGAGAAGCGTGATACATCACAGGAATTTTTATGGTTTTCTACAGGAAGAGTAAAGATGAGACACTGAATGTTTTAGTGAGTAATGCCAGTGTCTTACTTAGGTTTCCATGGCTGTGAAAAGACACCCTGACTAAGGTAACCTTTATTTATTTATTTATTTTTATTTTTTAAAAACATTTATTATATGTAAATACACTGTAGCTGTGTTCAGACACTCTAGAAGAGGGCGTCAGATCTCATTATGGATGGTTGTGAGCCACCATGTGCTTGCTCGGATTTGAACTTCATGACCTCTGGAAGAGCAGTCAGTGCTCTTACCTAACTGCTCCATCTCTCCACCTGCCCTAAGGTAACTTTTATAAGGGCCAACATTTGATTGAGGCTGGCTTAAGGTTTAAAGGTTCAGACCATTATCATCACGGTGGGAGCATGGCAGTGTCCAGGCAGGCATGACCCTGAAGAAGGAGCTGAGAGTTCTACAACTTTCATCCAAAGGAAACCAGGAGCAGACTATCTCCTATATAGCTAAGAGGAGAGTCTCAAAACACAGTGACATACTTTCTTTAATAAGGCCACACTACTCCAACGAGGCCATACCTCCTAGTAGTGCCACTCCCTGGGCCAAGCATATTCAAACCACCACCGCTAGGGTCTGTCCCTACTTTTCTGCTATTTAGCCCATAAATGAACTTAAGAGAAATGTGAGATTTGTAAGTTAAAGTCAGGATGCATTAGTTTATATTTGGAAGAAAATCTCACTAGCAAGTT
Organism: Montemys delectorum; assembly: GCA_019843815.1. Classification (NCBI taxonomy): domain Eukaryota; kingdom Metazoa; phylum Chordata; class Mammalia; order Rodentia; family Muridae; genus Montemys; species Montemys delectorum. Next base: position 3,376 of record JADRCD010192807.1, on the reverse strand, counting down.
GTTTGCTGGCCATAGGAGGTTTTTTTTTTTTTTTTTTTTTTTTTTTTTTGCTGATTGAGGTAATTTACATAGCCAGGGACCATGGGAGAGCTAAAGAACATTATAAAATATAAGAAAAAAATGTATATAAAAGGATTAAGGAGCTGGAGAAATGGCTCAGTGGTTAAGAGCACTGACTACTCTTCCAGAGGTCCTGAGTTCAAATCCCAGCAACCGTATGGTGGCTCACTAGCATCTGTAATGGGATCCGATGCCCTCTTCTGGTGTGTCTGAGACAGCTACAGTGTACTCATATACATAAAATAAATCTTTAAAAAAAAGTTAATATAAGTAGTTACCATAAATTTTGGAATTGGACATGATGTTGTAATGAAAGTATAGTAGATTCAAATTTTTTCCTGAAGAAACAGACTGTTGAGGTAGATATACCTAGATACTATCATATAGGGCATCTGACTTTCAATAATTAGTATAGAAATACAAATAAAAAACAAGGTTATTTTTATGTTGTATTTTATGGGAGAAAATTTATACATTGTAAGTGAATCTAAACTTAGTTTGAACTGATTTACACTTGATTTACCCAGTGGAAAGAGCTACAATAATAATAATAATTTTAAAATAGTTCAGTATTTACTAAAAGATATACACTCCGAATTCTAGGTTGTTATTAATTATATTAGCATATTAATTGCATGTTAATAGTACATATTAATCACACGTTAATAGTATGTACTAATAACATAGTAGTATGTTAATAGGCTGTAATAAGGTTATAATTACAGCTGCGTTGGAGGCCTGAACTAATTGTTGTTTGCCCGAATTACAAAGTAAATTCAGAGATAATTGGGGCGATTTACTCAATACCTGTCTCAAAAAAAATGACAAATATAAGAAGAGTTGGAGGTACATAGTTCAGTGATAGATACTTGATTATTGGTTATTGGTTAATATTATAATATTTGGGGTTTTTGTTTTCAAAAATTTGCCTTTTTTTTTTTTTTTTTTAAGATTCATTTACTGTATATGAGTGCACTGTCAATGACACCAGAAGAGGGCATCGGATCTCATAACAGGTGGTTGTGAGCCACTATGTGGCTGCTTGAATTTGAACTCAGGACTTCTGGAAGAGCAGTCAGTGCTCTGAACCCCTGAGCCATCTCTTCATCCCCTATTTTTTTTTTAATTGGTATTTAAGATTTCTTTTTTTTTTTTTATTAATTACTTCATATCTGATCACAGCTTTCCCTCCATCCTCTCCTCCCAGTCCCTCCCTCTCCCCTTTCCTCCTCCTACAACTCTCTCCCTTTCTCTTCAGAGACCTCACATGTGTATCAAACTTTCTTGACATATCAAGTTGTAGTAGGATCAGGCAGATCTTCTCTTATTGAGGACAAACTAGGCAGCCCAGTTAGAGGAAAGGGATCCAGGCAACAGTACCTGCTCCAGTTGTTAGAGGTCCCACATGAAGACCAAGATGTACATCAGGTATATAAGTATACATCTGCTGCATAAGTATAGAGGACACCTAGCAGGTCTTACTTTTCTGAAGTCTTTGATAATACAGGGAGGAAGAGTTATATTGTTAATGGTACATGTTCCTTGAAATAAGATTATTTTGTCTTATTACTTAGTCTATTTATGTAAAGGAGCTTATTTGTATTTATTGTATTCTAATATGTAGATTTCTATTTAATCTTTTAAAAATGTTTTTTAGATTTTAAAATTTTATGCATATGAGTGTATTCTCTCTGTGTTTGTGTACCATATATGAGTCTCCTGTCCTTAGTGGTAGGAAGAGGTCACTGGATCCCCTGAAAATGGAGTTAGTTGTAGGACATTATGTGAGGACTATGAACTGAACACTGGTCCTTTGCAAAAATAGTGAGTGCTTGTAACCAGTGAGCCAGTTCTTTTTTGTTTGTTTGTTTTTGTTTTTTTTGTTTTTCGTTTTTTGAGACAGGGTTTCTCTGTGTAGCCCTGGCTGTCCTGGAACTCACTCTGTAGACCAGGCTGGCCTCGAACTAAGAAATCCGCCTGCCTCTGCCTCTGCCTCCCAAGTGCTGGGATTAAAGGTGTGCACCACCACTGCCTGGCTAGTGAGCCAGTACTTTATCTCCCATCTCCAATCTTGGAAACAATATTTAATTATCTTTTTCACAACATGAAAAAATGGGAATATGAATATATGTTTTCAAACATATGTAAAATACATTTTGATATCTGTTTTCTTCTTTTCTGTCTTTAATCTCCTTTCCATCTTTGTTACCTACCACTTGTACCTAAAAGTCTTTTTCAATTCATTTTGAGACCTACTGTATTTAATCAGTACTATCTGTGGGACTATGGGATTGGAGTCATCTTTTAAAGCCTGCTGTCCTCTTCAGCAGTCCATGGAATTAGTGGTAGTGGTTGTTGTTGTTATATTATTAGACATATTTGGGAATTTTACATGTGCATGTAATATGTTTTCATCAAATCTGCCTTTCACTCTATTTCTCTAAACTACTCCTGTAAATCCCTCTCCACTTTCCCTTTCAGATTTATGTGTTCATTTTTTTAAAAGATTTATTTATTATTATACGTAAGTACACTGTAGCTGTCTTCAGACACCCCAGAAGACGGCGTCAGATCCCATTACAGATGGTTGTGAGCCACCATGATGTGGTTGCTGGGAATTGAACTCAGGACCTTTGGAACAGCAGTCAGTGCTCTTACCCGGCTGAGCCATCTCTCCAGCCTTTATGTGTCCATTTTTAATCTCACTGCATGCACTTAGTGCTTGCTATGTACTATATGGGTGAAGGTTCATCTACTAAATGGGTAGCTTATCTGGGGCCTCATTTACTTTTCTAAGACATTCTGCTATTTTATTTATTTATTTAATAGAATCCTAGACATTCTATTATAAACTATTATGTCCTTTTTTTTTTTTTGTTTTGTTTTGTTTGTTTGGTTTTTTGAGACAGGGTTTCTCTGTGTAGCCCTGGCTGTCCTGGAACTCACTCTGTAGACCAGGCTGGCCTCAAACTCAGAAATCCGCCTGCCTCTGCCTCCCGAGTGCTGGGGTTAAAGGCGTGCATCACCACTGCCCGGCTCTATTAAGTCCTTTTATTTACTGTCTCCTTTGAATTTTTTTTTAATAGCCAGAACCCACAGAAGAGGACATTGAGAAAAACCCAGAGCTAAAGAAACTACAGATATATGGGGCAGGTCCCAAGATGATAGGCTTGGGCCTCAAGGCTAAGGAGAAGACTGTGAGAAAGAAAGATAGCATACAACCAGGTGAGATTTAAATACTAATCAGTGAGTAAAGAACCAAGAGATGTTTCTTAATCATGATGTAAAAAGTTTGTTCTCATTTACTTTTGATGCT
>JADRCD010192806.1:40000-50831 GCA_019843815.1 Montemys delectorum | reverse complement strand
GAGAGAGAGAGAGAGAGAGAGAGAGAGAGAGAGAGAGAGAGAGAGAGAGAGAGAGAGAAATCAAAAGAGACTCAAAAGAGACCAGAAGTGGGTGTTGGATCCCCTGGAGTTACAGGCAATTGTGATCTACACTGAAATGGATACTAGAACTAAATGCAGTTCTTCTGCTCCTCATTTTACTGCTATTCCCAATATCTACATACTATAAGTACACCTTCTTGACTATTAAACTACCTCTCCAGCCCTGTGGGGTTTTTTTGTGTTACTAATATAAATAAACAGCATGTACAAACAAGAATATTCTCCTCCCATTATGCCTGAATGAGAAATATCTTTGCATATTCACATGTCTGGACATTTACTTGGTAAATTCTTGTTAGGGATATTAGATACAGGGAGACTATGGAACCTCAGAAAATGAGCAGATAGAGATAGTACTGTATATGGGTAAGAATAAAGGATGGATATTAACTGGTTAAAGAAGGTTGCTAGGGTGGACCATAAAAGTCCCATTTTTATGAATCTCCACTACAATTGAAAAAAGTCTGTATCTCTATCTCTCTGTTTCTCTGTTTCCTCTCTCTTCTTTCTCTGTCCTACCTTTATATCTTCTGTTCCCTTCCTCTCTTTCTGTCTCTCTTTCTGTCTCTATGTCTTTCTCTGTCTCTCTCTGTTGCTTTCTGTCTCTCTGTCTCTCTCTTCTCCATATCTCTCTCCTCTCTGTCTCTCTTTCTCTTACCATCTCTTTTTCTTCTGTCCCTGAGTCTTTGTTTCTATTTCTGTGTCTCTGTTTATCCCTGACTGTCTCTCTCTGTCTCTTTCTCTCTTCTTTCTAATGAGCCAGGATCTTTCTTGTATTTCTGGATGGCCCAGAACTCACAGAGATCCACATACTGCTAGGTCATAAGAGTAAAAGCTTCAGACAAAACACTGGGCTAATCCTTCCTCTCTAAAGTTGTGTCTGTCTTGTATTTTGCATGGGGGCAAGAAAAGTCATTAACAAAGGTCTTGAGATAACATATTTAAAAACTGGTAGTACTGTAATTTACAATATTTTCAAGTTCCTTCAGGTGAATCCAAGAAATGTAAAGTAGGATGGCTGTTATACATATATGACTTTCTGATATATTTAAATCTATTAACTTGTCTATCCTCAGCAAGACTTAGAGTGAATTAAAAAGAAAAACCTGTAGCTTCATTGTTATATGTCCTGTATTGTACTGTAAATCTTTCTAGTTGATTCTCAATCTAACACATATTCACTTTCTTTAAGATTTGATAATTTTTTTTTAGATATTTATGTACATGTCTGTAAATATTCATTGAGGTACCAACAGTAACAAAAAGAGGATCTCAGTTCTTCTGGAGCTGCAGTTATAAGTTGTTCTGAGGTATTAGTAATAGCATTAAGAACTTAAGGTGGGTCCTTGGCAAGAATAGCAAATGTGCTTAACAGTTGAGCCTCTCTCAGTCCTTCTAGCTTCCCTTTTAATGTTCAAGTAGATTGCTGCTTATTAATTCTGTGTCTAGAGATAGATTGGAGCTTTTTATTTTTTAAAGAAAGTGTTGTATCTTTTATTTTCTTGTTTTCCACAAGCGATCTAACAATTATTGTTAATTATTTCCCAAATATAGTGAGTCTTAAAGTTTTTATTGTTATAGCATCATTTGTAAGATTTTTTTTACAGTAGTCCCACTAATTAAAGTGTTTATAAGCTCTGTAAAATTACTTATTTAAGTGCTAAGTTTAAAGAACACTCGCAAGACTAAACTTCTGTGTACCAGAGAATAATATCCTGTATCCCGGTTGAAAATCAGGTTAGTAATTCTCTTAGGATCACAGTATTGGAGGGTTGTCACTAGATAGACTAAAATTATAATGGTTATCCTTCACTTTCAACTTGAATGGATTAGAAATCAGTTAGGAAATGCAAGCCTGTCTGTGTCATGGAGAATATTCCCCAAAACAATTTAATGGGGGTAAGGGAAGAAGATCTCCCCAGATTGTTAGTGACATCATTCCATCAGATGTTCTAAACTAAGGAAAAAGGTGAAAGAAAAGGTTAGATTAGTACACAATTAATATCTCACTGCTTTCTGAATCAAGACTCAGTGTATAGATTTGTCTCATACTCTAGGGAAGTGCTTCCCTGTCATGATGTACTGAACTCTCAAATAATAAATCAAAGATTGCTTTTGTGATGTATTTTATGACAGTAATGAGAACTGTAAAGAAGGCAGGTAGAATTATTTTGAGTAGACCAAAGCAGTGCACCAGCCCTTGCTTTAAAACATAAGTGCAAAAAGGTAGCCTCAAAGCTTTATTCTGAGTTTAAACCTTTGGATGGGTTAATAGGTAACCTGTAGTTTCAGAGTAGTTTCAAAGTCTCTGTTTGCAGATGATAATATATGGAGTAGAACCCAAGATACTTTGCTTCTAAGAGGTGATTGTCGCAGCATCCAAAGAAGGGGGCTTGCCAGAGGAATGCAGGGTTTCAACACAAAGACATAATGTATTGTATAAAATGATAAAGTGTGTAATTCACTGAACTTTCCTGAAGTTTCTTTTCAGTACAACAGGACAAACAGACTTGCAGATAGAATCAGTTGAGAACACAATTTCTATACACAATCCAATTTCTACATAGTCAAGTTTCTAATACAACTATTCAATCCTTCCAATATAGTGCTGGAGAAATCAATGACAACATGGAACACATGAGCATTACTATATACTTTATTATTGAAAACAGTCATAAGAAAATTATATTCGTCTATCAGTTATTCCACTGTTTCAGACTTTAAAGAAATGTAAAGCCATGTAAATATGATTTTTTTCCAAAAGTTTTAAATGGTTAATAGAGATGTGTAAAAATATGTCATTTTCTCTATAATTATTTCTGGTTAGAAAAAAATACATGACTAACAATCATCAGTAAGTTTTTGAGTTTTGCAGACAATAAACTCTGGGAATGAGCTATAATAACTTCAGGTAAGTCCAACTCTATAAGGTGAAAACAGAATTAAGTGGACGTAAGAAGTGTTTATATAATATTGTCAGGAAACAATAGAAAATATTTACAAAGTTGTATCAGTAATCTCATGTGGAGATTTGAATATATAAGACCTGCTTATATATATTTTTACAAAAACTAGAGAAAAGAGTTATCTCATATTGAAGCACTCCAAATACCTTCAAGCAAACCTAATTATTAGAAAAACACGAACACTAACTGGAATTTTACTTCTCTATAAGACATTTGGAACAACATGGAGAATAATGAAGTACCTGATCAGAAATTCAAACTTAATAACTGTCAGAATACCATCATATTCTGATAAGATTGTCTTAGTTTGTTTTCTATTACTGTGTTGAAGACTATAAGCAAACCAACTTGGGAAGGCTTTAGTTCAGCTAATACTTACAGTATATCATGAAGGGAAGTCAGGGCAGAACCTGAAAATAGAAACCTGGAGATATGAGATAATGCAGAAGCATAGACGTGCTGAGTTTTGGCTTCCTCCTTGCATCTCTTGCCCAGGTTCCTTTCCTTTACAACTCAGGGCCACCTGCCCAGAGGTGGCACCTACCACAGTGTGTTGAGCACTCTAACATCAATAACTAATCAAGAAAATGCCCCAAAGTCTTGCCCATATGCCAATATTGCTGAGGTGTTTTCTCAGTTGAGATTCATTTCTTATAGATATGTCTAGATTTGTATCAAGTTGACTAAAAAGCCAACCAGAATAAAAATTGATGTGTATCTCAAAATTACTTTAAAAAAAAAAACACTAACCAAAAAAATAACAATGGATTGAAGAAATTGAATTCAGTAGCAATAATGGGAAATATGGGAGCAGATAATAGAGTCTTTATGATGGGTTTCCATAAATAGGGATGTGGCAGGAGAATGATTGCACACTTGCAGCTCACAACACACTGTTCAACTTTTATTTTACTTTATTTATAAACATATTTTTTGTTTATGGTTTAGGTGTGTGAATTTTGCTTCTGGTTGTGTGGCCTGTGTATAGACATTTTTGGAGCTCAGAAGACAGCAATGAATCACCAAAAACAGGAATTCCAGATGCTCATGATCTACCTACCCATCATTTGTTGTTGGGAATTGAACTTTTGTCCTCTGCATGAGTAGTAAGTCCTATTAGCCACTAAGTCTTTGTTCCAAACTTACATCTCTCAGTTTCACTGCTAGATGGATACAGATTCACAACTCCTAAATGATGTGAGGACAGACAGACTTGTCAGAATTACATGGCTCCACACAGCTCTCAAGTTTTATCAAAGAAGAGGCAAAATATCTATGTGTAAAGTAGAAAATACAAATAAAACAAAATCTCGTATGTGAAATTAGGGATAAAATTGTAGGCAAGTGCCAACATTTGAATAGAAGATAGAATATACAAGTAAATTTTATTAGTATTTTCTCTCATATCACAGTAAAATGCAGGAGCAATGTTCTGAGAATATTATAGTGAAAATCTTACCAAAACCGAGTGACTCCAGAAGAAACTTGAAATGTTTACTTCTGATCTGGTTCTTTAATACATAAGAAAATTGTACAAGTTTCTCAGAAAACTTAAAATACATCACTGTGGCACAAATTGTTGAGTGTGCCTTATTCATATTGATCTATTACAAACCTACACCCATTCCCACATATTATATGAGATCAAAATGTATCGTAGAAAAACTGAAATGCATTTGGTGTATAAACTATCTCTGTTCTCATCATTCACAATACAAAGCCATTAATTAATTTCAGGTCTATTCAAGGACTGGCACACTTTAAATTTCTTATCAAATTAGGTGGATCTTACCCTTCAAGTATGGCCAATCTGCTATTGTATTATTTGTACTTTCTTACTGATCTGTAGAAGTAACAAAAGTTTCAGAAACTGATTCTGGGGAACGAAGAAGTGGCATGGAGGTTAAGAGCCCTGCTGTTCTTCTAGAGTATCTGAAATCTATTCACAGCACCCATGTTAGGTGACCTACAACTGTCTATATCTCAAACTGCAGGAACTCCAATACTTCTTGCCACTTCAGACACCTGCAGTCACATGCAGAGACCCACATTCAGATATACAAACCTACATATTAAAACAAAGGATGATGATGATCATCATCATTTCACCACCACCACTACCAACAACAACAACAACAAAAATAAAACTGTTCCTGTGCCCATTTTTGTCTTTTAATTAACTCCTTCTTCCTGAATTGAATAGTTCTTCATTTATTTACTTATTGTAGGGTCAAAATTTAGCCCTTTATTCCTTAAAAGATTCTATTCACATTGCTTTTATAATTTTTATGTGTCTTTGTGTAGGTTTTTGTTCTCTGTGACAGTGCTTATGGAAACCGAAGGCAACAGAAATATGCAGCCAGTTGTGGTCTGTTGCAGGAAATATTAAAAAAGGAACCATCTCGTTCCCACACTTGTGCTGGCAACTCTGCCCAGGTAGCCTGTCTTGCCATGCACGGGCAGGCAATGGCCAACCTATTTTTATCTTGTGGAGACTCTGACTCATGCTCCAAAATCTCTCTACCCAGCTGAATAAGTTCCCACTGACAAGTCACTACCATGCCAGCCCCATGCTTCAAATCCCCTATGGCCTTTGTGGTGCACATCTGGCAAACCCAGCTTTGTGGCTGTACCTTTCTCTCTGGAACCCAGTCCAACCACTGCGTGAAGGAAAACACCACACAGCCTTAGTTTAGAAACAATGGTAACTCCATCGCTGGGCACAACAACTAAAATCCTAATCTGTAAGCAAGCCTTATTAAATCTAAATACTCCAGTGGCGAATCCTGGCGGATCTGCCATTGAAATCAGGAGACAGTGGTAAGTACATCTTATTCTCATGATATCCCAGTCCAAAGCGGACCTAACTCTCTCCTGCTTCCTCTCTTCTCTGGCTAACTTGGAAGCCCCTCCTACTTGCCCAGTGATTGGTTCCTTTATTCATTAGGGGATTGGTTCACAAAAAGTCACCTGAGTACGTAACCCCTCCCAGGAAAGCAGAATTAACGTCGAAATACAAATTGTACCAAGCCCAGGCACAACAGTGGACTGCCACAGGTGTGTCCTGGGATTCAAACTCAGACCTTTCTGAAGAAAAAGTAGTAATTGTTTTTGGCCTCTGAGCCATTTCTCTAGCCACCTGTTTTTATTTTTAAATTACATGTTGATGTGTATGAATGCATATATGTCTGCCTCTGCGTGAAGATTTGTACAAGAGTGCATGGTTCTCTTGGAGATGATGTTACAACTAATGGTGGGAACTCATTTTGCGTCTTCTACCAAAACTGTACACTAATAGCTTCTGAGCCACCAGTCCAAGACTCTCTTCTTGGTAGTTATCTTTTATGGGCTGGAGATTGAACCCAGAGCCTTTAACATGCTATTCACTGACTCTACCATTGATTCATAGCCCATACAAAATTTTTTATGCTTTTTAAATACAATACAAAAGTTATCATTTTGTTTTTCCATTTTTAAATTTTCAATTTTGTATCAAGTAAAAATTTTTTATTTCTGTTCATTTTAAGAACATGTATAAGATTTTTCATACTTAAATATGAATTCCGTTGTAAATTTATTCATATACAAAAATTTATAACCTATTTATAATGAAGTCTTGTAAAAATTGTACAAAAGAGTTCAATGTGTTGATGAAAAGTCAAAACAAGTATTACAATATATACAGAGATTAATGAAATAGCATATTTTTGAATGTTCATTCTGAATTTAAAAACTCCAGAACAGGGCTTTGGAATTACTAGAGTGAATCATTAAATATGGTTATTTTTTCCTATTTGTTCATGTGTGCCTGCTTGTTTGTATATGACATGTGCATACAGTACATCTAAAGTCCAGAAGATAGCTCTGGAGTCAGAGTTATTGACAGCAATCTATGTACAGCCCAGGGGCTGAACTCCCTTTTAATCCCTTGCTAGGAAGAAAGTGCTCTGGAACACTGAGCTGTTCTTCCCAGCCCCAGACAAATCTTGTTGAACAGTGAGGTTTTGTCTGTTGCTGTGTATTGTAATGCTAAATTCTGTACCTGAAGGTCTAGGCCTGAGAGTGAGTCCTCACATTTATAAGCTTTTGTTGTGCAAACCTTTTTCCCTGATTTAAAACTATTTGTTAAATAAAATTGCCTACAGCCAATTACTGGAGGAATGAGAGGTAGGTGGGTTTTGAGTTACCTGGTGGGTGGTAGAGAAAAATGAGGAAAGAGGAGAGACCATGAGAAAAAGGAAGAACATGAAGGGAAGAGAAAGATGCCATCATGGACCATGAGCATGTGGCCAGGAAAAACAAAGTATCTGATTAAAGACAAATAAAATAACCATAGTCCAAGTCTCCTTTATTTGTAAGCCAGTGGGAATAAGCTTAAATTGGTTTTACTACACTGAATGAAAGTGTATGTTTTATTTATTCATTTGTTGTTGTTTTCTTCTACAATCTATCATATAGAAGGTTACCATCATTTTTTAAAGACATATAAGGAAGAAAAACAAAAAGTACCACAAATCCTCTTATATTTTCTTATAATGCAGCTGAAGTGTGAGACTCTGCAGGATAGCAGATTGGTATAAGACAAGCCTAGGAAACATTTGATCTTATCTCTAGAATCCAAATAAGGGAAGGAGAGAAAAGACTCCTTCAAATGTCCTCTGACCTCTACATGTGCTCCATGGTGTATATGCCTGCCATCTACATGCCATACACGCACTCACACAAAAAACATTTTTAAATGTTTCAAAGGAAGTCCTGTTTTGAAGTCCTGTTTTGAGTTTAATTGCAATTCATATAAATATATATATGTGTACATATGTACATATAAACCCATATATATGTACATATATATATATAAACCCATATATATGTGTTCAAATGTATATATAAACCCACATATATATGTGTGTGTGTGTGTATATATATGTCTCTGCCTACCAAGTGCTGAGATTAGAGGCATGTGACACCACTGCCCGGCTTACAGTTCATATATTTTATTTGCATATTTTAAAATATTTGTCTAGTTTTAATATTATTGAGATATTAGTGTTATTTATATATTCTTGATCTAAATAATGTATCATGTTTTAGATTTCTGATTATTACGCATTTTCTCCCAGTTTGTGGGCTGTTTGCTATCCTAAAATGGAAAACAGAATTCCTAAATGTGGTGGAATTCAACTTATCAATTGGCTTTTCTACAAAATGATCTTTGTTGGTACATGTAGGACAATGTTCTTTGACCTAAGTTCATAATATTTTTTCTTATACTTTCTAAAGTATGTGGCTCTAGGTTTTCCTTACTGACTTCTGATCTACTTTGAATTAATTTTGTTATATGCCTGAGGCATACATTTAAGTCATTTATTTTTTCTGTAAACATTTCTGTTGTTCCTTACTTATTGAAAATAATACTACATGAAATTTCTTTAGGATTCCTAGGTAATTTTGTGTGCATACGTCTACTGCTTCACCAGTCAGCTTTTGTATCTCTTACTTGAAAACACATGATATTGTTTTCTATACTCCCTAAACTATGTTAGTAGAAATCTTCTAACCTTGGTCCCCTTACATATCAACATTGGATACTTTTTCCTTTTCAAAAATTCATTATAAATGCTATAATCTGCTTGTCAACTGGTATGAAGTAAGGACATCTTTTGCATGAAATCCATAGGTCAAAACGAAGACACCCAGCAATATTGATTATAGTAGTAAGTAAGCTCCGCCTACTTATATAATTCACATTACACAAGGACACAATTTTATGAAGTGGCCGAAAAGGAATCTGTTCCTATATTACAATTTTAATGTGAGCATTCTAGTAAGGCATTTATCTTTCTGGGACAGTTATGCTAATCATGTTTTCAAGTTCAAAATAAAATATGCAATAAACGCTATACAAATTCAAATGGCTTTTTATGCTTTAAGAAGAAATACTAAATGAAAATAAGATTGTAAGCTCTAGGGTCATGACATTGTGCTTGAATCTTGAGGCCACCTTTTAATGTTTTAATGCACTTTCTATGACTCAGATGTAAAAATAGCTATATTTTTCTTCTTGCAATGATAGACACTAAATCCAAGGCTTTTCAAGTTAGTTTTCTTAACTGTGTCTTTGTTCAGTTTGGCAATTTTACTGTATTGTAGGTATAAAATATTTTGCAAAGGTGAAAAATGATCGTGTTATTTGACTTTTATAATTTATTATTTTTTACCTCAGTTGTCACAATTTTATAACCATTAGCAATTTACTTTGCATAAACTAATCACTCTGTGACGTATACACAGCATGTATGACGCTGAGGGGAAAAAGCTGCTGTAGTAAAATAAAGTGATTCATTTACATTCCTACTTCAGAAAGGACATTTGAGGCAGGTAAGGGATCAGGGGTGGGGCTAGGGAGGTTATCACCGAGTCTTTATTTTATGGAGTCTCTCTTAGTAGCACATTGGGCAATCAGTCTCACAGAGTGAGCTGGCGGGGTTTCTCCCCTCTAGTCAGTAGGAGAAAAATAAACGCAAATACTGAGCTTATAGAAGCACGTACAATCGCAACGCTCCACTGATTCATAGCTGGACTATGAAGCACGTACAATCGCAACGCTCCACTGATTCATAGCTGGACTATGAAGCTCACTTTGTTTTTAATGGTGTGCATTTATTTTTTATTGAAAAAATTCACACATCATATATTGATATAAAAATAGATCATGTAGTTGAACAACACTATTGATTTAATTATAGTTTCTTTTTTTGCATTCAAGCATGTCTGGCTATTTGCTGTTTCCAGATTCTTAGGTTTTTGACTACAGAAGCTTACATTGTTCAGACTCTGGCAGGAAACATTCACATATTCACAACGACATAGAAACATAGGTAAGGGAAAGTTTATTACATAAGATCATTCTTCAGGTTCCATATCCCTACTGTTGGGCATTTTAGCTAAGGTCAACCACATTGAGGCCTGGGAGCCTCCCCCATTCCGGGTCTCTGGGATTTTCTAGAGAATGCCCTACCCACCGACCCTGGTAGCTGTATTCATTCTCCTGTAGCTCTGGGCCTATTTCCTGTCTCACTCCCATACTTGATCCTGTTCCCCATATCCCCTCCTTTTCCATTCATCTACTCAAGTCTTAACCTTCCCTCTGCTTCCCATGATTATTTTGTTCCCTCTTCTAAGTGGGATGTAAGTATCCTCCTTTGAGTCTTCCTTCTTGTTTAACTTCTTGGGGTCTGTAGGGTGTATCATGGGAATTCTGTACTTTTTGGCTAATATTGACTTATCAGTGAATACATACCATGTATGTCCTTTGGGGTCTGTGTTACTTCACTCAGGATTTACCTCACTCAGGAGGCTATTATACATGGGCTGGTCCAAGGCCCTTAGCACTTAATATAGCAGAGGGTTTCCTTGTCTGACCTCAGTGGGAGAGTATGTGCTTAATCCTGTAAAGACATGATGCCACAGGGTGGGAGAAAGTTGATCACTCAGAGAAGAATGGGAGAGGGAATGGGGAGAAGAACACTGTGAGGTGGGGGGGAAGAAAATGGGGCCAACATTTGGGATGTAAATAAATAAAATAATTCATAAAAAATCTTTTTTTTTCAAGGAATTGAATAACTTTTTGGGCAGATAAGACTGAAAACATCAGACACAGATTGAAAAGAAAGACAGTGTTGTCCAGAACACAAATAAAAGCTGAACTGGATAAATTATGCATATACTTTGGTGAATGTGGTGAGAATTAAAATAGACCAGCTGATTTGTAGGACTTTTATTCA
>JADRCD010192806.1:0-37500 GCA_019843815.1 Montemys delectorum | reverse complement strand
GCTATATTTGTGAAGATCAGAAGATAACTTTGTGGAGTCTTCTACCATTTGGGTCCTAGGTGTAATCTCAGGTATTAGGTTTAAGGAAAGTGCATCCCCACACTGAGCATTCTTGCTTATACTGTGTTTTACTTTTTTGATATAGAATCTATCACTGAACATAAGAATCACTTATTTTTCTAGAGATGCTGGTCAATATGTTCCTGTAATCTGCCTCTTTCCAGCTCCTCACCAGTGGGATTACAGAGACACACCGTGCCTGATTCTGAGGATCCAAACTCAAGTCCTCATGCTTTCAAAGAAAAAAGTTCTCCCACTGAGCTACATTTCCAGCCTCATGTATTTTACTTTTCTATTAGCAAAGAATTTCATATAGATCAGAATATTGACACAGAACATTGTCAGACAGTTAGTCACAGATCTAGAGCAGGCCAATCAATAGAGCACTGCATATGAAACGATGTTATTTTTATTCTGTACCTATATATCCATAGATATGTCCTGTTTCAAGGACAGCTTCTTTTTTTGAAAATGTATGATAAACAGACAATAAAACAAGTACAATTAAAGAAATCACAAATAATATTGTACACTCATTATTCATAATGGTTGTGCCTACAGTTCTGTAATTTTTCTTTTAGTAAGTTATTGAACTCTTTTAGTTATACTATAATTTATTTGCCATTTTATATTGTTAGAAATGTTCTCTAAATTAAAATGCTTAAAAAATTAAACTCAAATATTTTGTAACCTCTTTGATGTTTTAAAAAATTATCAAGTAGCATTTTAATCAAAGAGTGAGTATTTCTATTTCTGATTTTGCTTTAAACTGTTAAATTTCCTTCAGGAAAGTTGACATCTATTTACAGTTTCGTAAGTGTGTGTGGTAGTTTCTTTAATGAGTAGTCTCTGTTCATTTTTCATTTATAAAAGTGGAGCATGTTTATTTCATAATTGCGTTTACTTTCACATCAGGTTTAATGAGCTTGCTGCTTCAGGGGAGAGCAAGACCCGGGGAAGCTGCCAGAGAGGCTTCCTATGGAGAAGGGCTTCTGCTGGAAGAGTCTGCTTAGGGACTAAAGCAGAGAGACAGAATAGCATCAAACTGGATGCTATTAAGATGGAGGGATATGAGGATGGATAGGTGCCTTTATGAAATCAAGGGAAGGGGACATTGTTATGTTGGTCAGAATTCTAATCCACACTGAAAGAAGAATTAATTACCTGTCAATGATGAGCTCTGATATATTTTTTTCATGCTTGTTTCTCCTTTTATCATGTTTTTACCATCCTGTATTTTAGGGAGATTGTCTTTCTTTTTCCTTTTTCTAAGCATAATCCCAGATGCCTTTGTATGAGCATTGATTAGAAATATTACTGTGTAGCTCATAGACATCAAGGCCATTTTTTTTCTATTTTCATTGGTTGATGTTATGGTTGGTATGAACTGTGTTATCTTCAATGCTTAGAATCCAACCCACATTACCTTGTGTGTAATGAGAAGATGTCATTCCAAGAAGCTCTACTCTAAGCTCTGTTGTTTTGATTCTTCAGTGTCCCACAGAGGCTATGTTTTCAAGTTTGCTCCCCAGACTAGTACAATTAAGGAGATAGTATATATTGAAAAGACATTAGGTCACAGTGGGTGAACCCTTGAGTGGATTTGGGAGATAGCCCTATGACCCCTTTGGTTCTCTAGTTGCCATGCGAAGAGCACTCTTGTTCTATGATGCTTTTTGTCTGTGATGCTTTGATTTAGCACAAGCTAGAAAATACTGATGCATCTAGACCAGGATGGAAACCATAAGCAGGGCTGATATTCTCAGGTGTTTTGTCTAAGTGATGAAAATTAGACTATCACTGTAGAAGAGTGGACTGCTGGTTTTATTCATAAAATATAAACTCAAATGGAGTCAATTAAGTGAGACTTTATTTAATGAAATAAAGATGATCAGCAAGAAAAGGAATTAGGAAGAAAAAACAGTTTAATTATACTTTTTTTATTTTCTGGAAGAATAGAAAACTGCAATTAGTATTAGTATTATTTGCAGGTACAAATTAAGTTATAGGTAAATTATGAAGAGAACCACAAAAGGGAAAATATAAACCTTATTAATGACTAGAATTTCATGTAGCTTAGACCACATAATAAAGGTGGAGAACCTAAATAAAGATAGACATCTAATTAATAGTAATAACAAAATGACATAAAGGTAATATGGGAAGATTAGGAGGAATTTCACAGATCAGGCTCATAGACCTGTGGTGGCAGGCCCAGTATTTAAATCTAGTGAATGATAGACTAGCAAATGTTTAGTTTGAACTCAAAGCCTATTGTTTTAGCCACTGCAAAAACAAAGCTCACTGCCTCATGTCAAAACTCAAATCTAGAAGTATTTGTCAATGTGCATAACTTTCTTAAATCTTCCTATCCTGTCGGTGAGAGATATTTTTAATCAGAAGACTTAAGTTTTCACATTTCAGAATTGTCATTTTACCTCTTTTTCTATAACTTCTATAAATCATAACTATAGCTTAGTTTTCTGACTTACTTCCTATATCACTGTATAACTTAGTATTTTTTCTTTTTATTTATTGAGTTGACTTCTGATAGAAATACTCAGCTTCCCAAATAACTCACTGTGCTTCAGGAATAATTGTGAAAATACTTAAGAGACACATATGGTGGTCATCTGTCATTTTTAGAAATGAATGTATTAGGGTGATATTTATTTTAACTACAAATGGAAGTAAAGAAAACTATGAACAAAAATATTTAGATAAGTATATCATCTAATTTTCATTTATACCATTAACAGTGGGGCATGTCACAATATAATGAAGGATTAAGTGAATAAAGCTGAATCTGATAGGTGGACCTTCACCCGAGCCTACCAGATTTGTCTTCAATGATAGAATCCTAGTGTTAGCAATATTTCTGTGAAAATCTTACTTCAATAGTCTTTAAATTTTTATTTTTCTTCTTTATTTTCCATTTTGTCACCCTACTTTTTATTGACCATTACTGGCTGCTTGTTTTCTATCCTATTGAGTTAGTCCTCCTTGTATTTTGTAATGATTTTATTTCCTATGGAGGCTAAACTGCAGTAGTTAACACTTTTTTCCCCAATGGCCATCTGTCTACAAATAATGAGTAACAGAGAACAAAAACCCGTGTATACCCCTGCTCCCTGTTAAAGTGTCTTTCTACTTTTCCTTAAATAATTCTAAATCGTTTGCTGAAGAACATAGACTGACTCAAAGATAAGTTGCTCTGGCCTGGAGAAGCTGGGGAAGTGGCTCACCAATACAGTATGGACTGTTCTTACAAGAGTATCGGGACTTAGTACAATGGTTCTCTACCTTCCTAATGTTGTGACTACTTGTCACCACACCTCAATGGTGTGGTGACCTCCAACCATAAGCTTATTTTTGCTACTACTTCATAACTGTAATTTTTCTACTGTTATGAATTGCAATGTATGTATCTGGCATGTAGGGTGGTCTAAGGTTACCCCTTTGAAATGGTCATTCAACAACCCAAACGGGTTACAACTCACAAGCTGAGGAACCACTGATTTGGCGCTTTAATTCTGAGCACTTGTCAGGAGACTCACAGCAACCTGTACCTACAGCTCTACAGGGTTTCTAATGCTTTTGATATCTACAGGCACATACATCCACGCACACACCACACACACACACACACACACACACACACACAATTTTAAAAATATCAAAATAAATCAAAGATATTTCCACTAAGACATAAACATACTTGTGTTTTGAATACTGCACGCTGTTTAGTTTTTCTTAATCAAATAAATGCATATGCATATCCCCATTCTCATGGTGAAAATAGTCTCTACTTTCCCCATTTTTGAAGAAAGGGAAGATATACAATAAGAAACACGCATTATAGGACTTCAAACTTATTTGGTAAAGAGGGAGTTCCAACTGCCCCCATCTCTCATTTCTTCAGCTTGACCAAGATCACAAAGTCTCTCCTTTTAGAGAAATGAGAAAGTGTTTTATTGAAGAGAGTTTTTGACTTTCCTAGAAAGGGCTATAAATTAACATAGCTTCTTTCCTAAACACATCATCTTTCCATTACCCATTATAAGAATATCTTTGTGAATATTGTCCCACAGGCCTTGTTTCTCCTTCCTGTTGAATATTAGAAGCTAATTATTAAGACAAATTCACTAAGTATTGAAAAAACTTAAATTAATATGCTTACAATGTGACTTTATTGTACAAGTTACACATTCAAGGAGGAAATCAGAAAACTAATATTCCTCTTATTACTTTATCCAGTCACAAGCCATGACAATAAAAATATTTATACTAAAAGCCAAATTTACAATATTATTAGCTTAAAATGTTATAAGTTAAGGAACATAACCACTTGCATATAAACCCAGATCTTTGACATTTATTATCTCAGCCTTGAAAAGAACTTCATATCTACTATTAAGGATTGTAAGTATATAAATTATTTCTTATGTGCATTTATTAAAGAGAAATAGTATTAAATTTGTTTTAAACTTAGAGGTTATTTTGACAAATTAACCAAAAAATGTTAAGAAGATAGTCTGTATATTTTGTATCATTGTATTTTATCACACTTGATGACTACGAGAGCTAAGTCTGTGAAAATAACCATTGTGACCCCCACACAGTTTTATTGATTCCTTGAAAATGCCAAGCTGTGCTACCACACCTTCCCAATCATCCTCTTTCTTCTTCTCCTCTTCTTCATTTGTCTTTGGTCTGTATTTTGTACTTATATTGCTATTATGAACATCATAATTATCATCATCATCATCTTTATTTTTTATAACCAGGGATAGATCATCTCCAATTTATTTGCTATAGCTATCATGTTGGAATGTTCAAAGGTTGTTGACTATACACCTACCATATGTGGACCAAAATGAATGGTTCCAGTTACTGCCTACCATGTGGAAAGATGATGCAGGGCAGAACACTGGCATTTATCTCAGAGTCTTCAGTGGCACTGAGAAGACTTAAAGCAGACTCACTTGGTTCCAAGAATTGTGATGAAGTGTCTTTGTTTACTTGTTTAACATGTGTGTGTGTGCATACACATGCATATGTCTTTATCTATGTTTAATCAGCATACATCCCTTGCATAGGGCACATAATTTGGGGAATTTCACATTATATATACATATATTTTCCCAAGACAGAGAAATTATACACAACGTAATTCTGACCGAATCACATTGTGTATAATTTCTTTGTCTTGGGAACAATCAAAACTTTCTTTATTCATTATTTTGATCTATTAAATTATTTACACTTAAGTAGTTGAACTCTAGCACATTAGAAGTTACCTGTCCTGTCTCTCACAGCCACTTGACTCCATTCTTCAATCCTTCATTTTTAGTATCGCTCTGAGAGTTTATCCATTTTCATATTTTTGTTCCTATCAAGTGTTTGTGAAGAGAGACTTAAATGTGTGCCTTCAAGCTGTCATTTTTCCTAAAAGTATAATTTGTCATATTTAGACAGTCCATCACCAAGCACAAACATCTATTATTGGTCTATGCTACATTAACAGTGGCAGTCCCAGGAGCTACTGAGGTTGAAGGCACTGTTTTTATTTTACTCTAAATTGTCCCTCAGCTTATGTGTTTCCTTGCCTCTCTGCTGTTCCTTCTAAGTACTTGATGTCTCCAGATACCAGGCAAACTCCTGCTGCTATTTTCTTGATTCTTTTATATTGACAGTATATATTTTTCACTTTTAGGATGAATTTTCTAAAGACTCTTCCATAATAATTTGTGTGTGTTTTTGTGTATGTCTATCAGTCTCTGTGTATGTGTGTATGTCTGTCTGTCTCTTTGTATGAGTGTGTGTCCATCTGTCTTTGTGTATTTTTGTCTGTCTGTCTATGTCTTCGGAACAATATCTCATAATGGAGACCAGGCTGAATCAGGACTTACTATGGAATCTAGATGGCCTTAAACTTGTCTCAGCCTCCAAAGTGCTTAAGATAATAGTAATAATATTACCATGACCAGAATAAAAATTATTTGATTTAACATAAGTCTGTTGTATATATTTCTGCTACATTAAAATTTATAAATGCATTTAATGTATAATAATGTATAAAAATGTTGAACAGACAATTCCCACCTTCATATGAAAAGATGTTGAACAGACAGTTCTCACTATCATATGGAAACACACACACACACACACACACACACACACACACACACACACACAAAAGACCATGATAGATAAAATAATCTTAAACCATAAAAGACCTACTAGAGGTATCATCACTATTACTAATTTCAAGCTGTACTACAAAGTCATAGTAATAAATACAACATTGTATTGGCATAAGAATAGACACAGTAGTCAAAGGAATCAAACTGAAGACCAAGACATAAATGAACACATTTATGGCCACCTAATTTTTGATGAAAAATACACCAGAAATAGACACTGAAAAAAGGACAGCATCTTCAACAAATGATGTGGATCACACTGTATAGTGGCAAGGAGAAGAATACAAATAAATCCACTTACAACTTTGCACTAAAGTCAAGGCTAAATGTATCAAGGACCCCAAAACTCTAAACAGACCCCCATTAGCACATGCCCTAATATCTAGGATTCATAAATTCAACACACTGAAAAGGAAGAGCTTCTGTAAAGGAAAGAAAACTGGTTTGGGGACAAAGCAAATTACAGGTGAGATTTTTTTATCAACTCCATTTCTGATAGTGGACTAATATCCAAAGTATATAATATCCTAAATATATAAAGAACTTAAGACAGTTGATATTAAAAAGCTGAAACAATCCAATTAAAAATGAGATACAGCTCTGTTCCCTATTTTTAATAGGATTATTTGGTTCTCTGGAGTCTCCCTTTTGAGTTCTTTGTATATATTGGATATTAGCCCTCTATCAGATGTAGGATTGGTAAGATCTTTTCCCAATCTGTTGGTTGTCATTTTGTCCTATTGACAATGTCTTTTGTCTTACAGAAGCTTTGCAGTTTTATGAGGTTCCATTTATCAATTCTTGATCTTAGAGCATAAGCCATTGGTGTTCTGTTCAGGAAATTTCCCCTGTGCCCATGTATTCAAGAATTTTCCACACTTTCTCTTCTATTAGACTCAGTGTATCTGGTTTTATGTGGAGATCTTTGATCCACTTGGACTTGAATTTTGTACAGAATGGATCAATCTGCATTCTTCTATACGTTGACAACTAATTGAACCAGCACTATTTGTTAAAAATGCTGTCTTTTTTCTACTGATGGTTTTAGCTTCTTTCTCAAAGATCAAGTGACCATAGGTATGTAGGTTCATTTATGGGTCTTCAATTCTTTCCATTGATCTACCTACCTGTCATTGTATACTATACAGTTTTTGTCACTATTGCTCTGTAGAACAACTTGATGTCAGGGATGGTGATTCTTCTAAATATTCTTTTATTATTGAGAATAGTTTTCACTATCCTGTTTTTTTTTGTTATTCCATGAATTTGAGAATTGCTCTTTCTAACTCTAGGAAGAATTGAGTTGGAATTTTGATGGGGATTGCATTGAATCTGTAGATTGCATTTGGCAAGATGACAATTTTTATATTAATCTTGCCAATCCATGAAAAAATGGGGTGAAGATCTAAATATACAATTTTCAATAGAAAAAAATTCAAATAGCTGAGAAACTTGTAAAAGAAATACTCAGCTGGGCTGTGGTGGCGCATGCTTTTAATCCCAGCACTTGGGAGGCAGAGGCAGGCAAATTTCTGAGTTCGAGGCCACCCTGGTCTACAGAGTGAGTTCCAGGACAGCCATGGCTATACAGAGAAACCCTGTGTCAAAAAAACCTTATAAAAAAAGAAATACTCAATAATGTTAGCCACCAGAGAAAAACAAGCCGAAACTATTTTTGAGGTTTCAAGTTACTGGATTCAAAATGGATAAGACCAATACCACAAATGACAACTCATTCTAGAAAAGATCTAAAATATAGGCAGATTTCTGAGTTCAAGGCCAGCCTGGTCTACAGAGTGAGTTCCAGGACAGCCAGGGCTACACAGAGAAACCCTGTCTCAAAAAAAATCAAAAAAAAAAAAAAAAAAAAAAAAAAGAAAAGAAAAAAGAATGGATAAAGAAAATGTGTTACATTTACACAATAGCATACTACTGTGCTAAAAGAAATGACATCATGAAATTTGCAAGAAAATGAATGGAACAAGAAAAATACCACACAGAGGAATGTGGTATATACTCATTTATATATGAATATTACCAGCTAAGTAAATGATAACCAAACTACAATCTGTAGATCTAGACAGGTTCTGTAAAGTAGGGGACTAGGGGTACACACAGATATAACTAGGAGGGGAAATTTAATAGATTTTTATGTGTGGGGTGTGCAGGGTGAACTGAAACAGGAGAATCAGGTAGGTGACAAGGAGGAAGACTATTAGAATGAAGGGGCATTTGAGGTGTTATAGAGACCAGTGCAGTAGAAGCTTCCTAAAATATATAAGTCAATCCTAATGAAACAAGGGGTACATGGAGTCCCAACTGGTTATCTTGGCACCAGATGAGGCTTCCAATATTGGGACTGGGTTTCAACAAACTGAGTTGCTGCTCATCAGGTTCTCAGGGAAATCCATAAGCAACTTAGGCTGTTGTATTTTACAAACTGACAGCAAGGCTTCACTACTTAAGAAAATACCCAAATAACTCAACGAATATTCAGAAATTGAGATGATTCATACCTTGAAATTTTACCACGTGTTTTAGAGTTATTGGTATGGGAAAGGAACTCTGTAGGCTACCATATGAGCAATGTGTACTCCAAGCCAGCCACAGCATCTTTGATTTACAATGCTGTCCTCCTATATGTAAAATATTTCTGGGCAATGGTGGCACAAAGATTACAGGAGTAACCATCCAATGACTGTGACTTAAGTTCCATTCCATAAGATGGAACCCATAAAAAACATTGTCAGCATTACCAGGAACCAGAGTCTGGATATCTTTGAGACCTATGGAAAAACAAAAACTATTGGTCTAACAAACAAAAGTAGTCATACAATGACTCCTAAGCAGAGTCTGCTATTTTTATAGATTAGTGCCTTACTCATTCATCATCCAAGAAGCTTCCTCCTACAGCAGATGAGATTGAATACCGAGTCCTACAACCAGAAAATAAAAACAGAGAAAGACTTTGAAACACACAGCTGTAAATGGGATGTCTCCATCAAATCTCTCCCCTTAGGGAACTCCATGGATGAGGAAGCAGAATGGATTTAAAGACAGAAGTCATGGAGGAGACCAGGAGAACAAAGCCTCCTAAATCAACTGAATAAAGCTCATATAAATTCCCAGAGACTGAAGCCTCAATCATGGTGTCTGCACAGGTCTAAACTCAATCCTCTGTGGATGGCTTTCAGTTTAGTGTTCTTATGGAATTCATGACTCTGAACAAATGGGTCTCTGACTCTTGTGCCTTTTCCTGAGCTCTTTTCCTTCTCTTAGTTTGTCTTGTCCCAGTACGGTGTGATGGCTTTACTTTTATAGTATTATATTTTGTTTTGTTATTACCTCTTAGAAACCTGTCCTTTCCTAATGAGAGATGAAAAGAGTGGATTTGGATGAGAGAGGACATGGAAAGGAACTTGGAAGAATAGATGAAAGGAAAACTGTTATTAGGATATAGTGTATGAAAAAATAATATATTTTCAATAAAAGGGAAAAATGGAAAATATGTTTAAAGCATATATATACATATATACATATATCAGCATATAATTATTCCCTAATAGATCATATTAATTGCATATGATTAAAATGTATTTTAATCATATTACATATGTATTTCAATATGATTGCTAATTATATACACATTTTATAAAATTATTTAATTACTTACATATATGTATACAATATTTTCTTCAATTTCTATCCTGCTAGTTATCATATGAAGTATGACTAAGAAATAAATCTTGGATTGAGAAAATACCACATCAGAGCTCTCTGTTATAATTTTGAATGAGTATCCAATGAATATATCTTGAACTTCATCTGTAATAAAACTATGACAAAGCACCTAACTGCCAACATAATTATACTCTGAAATATGAATAACAATATTAACATGTGGATATTAGGGCTGGAGATATAGACAAAAGGTTAAGAGAATATAGTGCAGTGGGAGAGAAGAGGAGTTTGGTTCTTAACACCCAAAATGGGTAATTCAAAACTTCCCATATTTTTTTCTAGGAGATTTTAACATCTTCTATCTTCCACACATAGCTGTACTCATAAAGTCTTTAGAAATACTTAAGAAGCTGGCTCAATATGGATATATCCCAACATAACTGATCAAATAGCAATAAGAAAAGGACCTTCCACACATGAGCAATGGTATTCAGTTTAAATCATCTTAACTATTTACCTTACATAGTCAACATATTATGCCATGCCAGATGTAGGGGCATGGGATAAACATATAAATGTGTTGAGGGGAACAAGTTGATTCTTGTTGGACACTTGGCTATCAAACATCATACTGCATAAGGGCTGCCTCTGGATCATGGTGACGGTGAGTAGGCAGAAATTAAACTCCAAGGAGGACAGAGTCATGTTTCTGGTGGACTACAGTTCACGAATAGAATTTCGATGTGTATAAGAGAAAAGGGAACAATTCATAGGGCCAATTTGCAAGTGCTGGAAGAAAAAGCACAAAGAAGAGCCTACAGAACATTTAGGGAAAAGGCAGGGCCCAGCCCAAGGACTACTGATATTTGTAGGGAAGCCCTGAATGAGAACTGGATAGATACTGAAAATAAAAAGTTAAGAAGGCTGGAGAGGTGGGTCAGTGGGTAAGAACACTGCTCTTCCAGATGACCTGGACTGCATTTCCAGCTGCTATGTGGCAGCATAGGACCCTCCATAACTTCTACAGTTTTAGGAGATCCAACACATCTTTCCAGCCTCAATGGACATTGCACGTATGAGACACACAAACATGCATACAGATGGAACATGTATACACATAAAAATAATTTTCCAAAGAAGAAAAAGAATATTGTAAAACTTGGGTAAGAATAAGTAACTAAGTCTTTTAGCAATCTGTCAAAAATTTCCACATTTGAAACATCAATGTGCAAAAACATGCCATCTGCAAATGACCAGTTCAATGTTGATTGTTTGGGTTTTAAGGACTAAGGACCCACCCCAGAGGGAAATTTTTGAAACCTAATTAGCACATTGTAGACAGTATCCCTTCTAAGCCTCATACACAAAATGCAAGGACAGATGCTAAATGGCCTGTGTGTTAATTTACAAAACATATGGATTCTCCCTGGAAGGTTACCATTGAAAGCTTACTTCAGCCTTCTCAAAATTTTAATTGTTTTCTTCTTTTTGATGTGTAAAGGGATTTTAGTGTGTATATATATATATATATATATATATATAATATATTATACATGTATATATATATGATGTATATATTATGATATATAATTTCATTATTTAATTTATACTATTTATCTATATCGTAATATACAATAATACATAGTGAAATATTAATTTTAATTATTATATAAATTAATGTTTAAATAATTGATATTACTGGCATAATTAATATGTGATATATGATATATATTATTAGACTTACATTATTGTTACCACAAAACTTTAGAGCCAATTTTGTCCTTGGGTGAGTCACCTAGAATTAGGGATATTTCCAGTAGAAAACTATCATATGTCAAGAGCCAAAGAGAATAGGAGAAAGCCTAGGTAGCTTTTAATGTAACTAGAGTGCACAGAGAAGACATAGTACTTTGAAAGAACTGGGCAAAGCACTAAGCAGGGAGTAAAAAAAGTAGTCATTCAGCTCTCTTTGTCCATTTATGATCTTACTGAGGTAGCCATGAAAACTGTTTTCTGCTTAGGGTAATGAGAACCTCCACTGTGAAGAGAAAATGATCACAGACACTCTCATACTTTTGCTCTGACTTTGCCATGGAGTGTAGGCTGCTTTTTTTTTGGGTCACAGAAATCAATATAGGTGCTTGAGATAGGAGACAGAGAACTGACTTCATTCCCATGAGCTGAACTCTCAGCTTTGGTAAGTTTGAGCTGAGCAGCTACTGCGACTGTGTTTACTATGCTCTGTTTACTCTTCAGTCTGTGGCCAGCTTAGGGCTCCACATTTCATTTCTGATTCATTTTTACACAGACAATGTCAATTTAAGTAATTGCAGCTGAATTACTGGCATGGTAAAATTTTGTGCTTTCTCTTTGCGAGGTGGCTTTTTCGCCTAATCTAAATACTTTTTTTTCTTTTTCCTTTTTTTTCTTTTTTCTTTTTATTAGATATTTTCTTTATTTACATGTAAATTTTTCCTTTCCCAGGTTCCCCTCCAAAAACAAACAAACAAACAAAAACAACAAGAACAAACCCCTTTTGCCTATCCCTTCCCCATGCCTGCTACCCCACCCTCTTCCACTTATTGGCCCTGGCATTCCCCTACACTGGGGGCACAAAACCTTCACAAGGCCTAGGTCCTTTCCTCCTATTGATGATCGAATTTGCGATCCTCTACTATACACATGCTGCCAGAACATTCAGTCCCACCCTGTATAGTCCTTGATTGGTGGCTGGGTCCCTGGGAGCTCTGAGTACTAGTTAGTAATTGTTGTTCGTCCTAAGGGGCCGCAAATCCCTAGCTCCATAGAACCTTTCTCTAACTCCTTCATTGGGACTGTGTACTCAGTTCAATTTAAAAATGGGGTATAGAGTTAAACAAAGAATTTTCTACTGATGAACACCAAATGGCTGAGAAACACCTAAAGAAATGTTTAACATCCTTAGTCATCAGGGAAATGCAAATCAAAACAACCCTGAGATTCCACCTCACACCAGTCAGATTGGCTAGGATAAAAGACTCAGGTGACAGCAGATGCTGGAGTGGTTGTGGAGAAAGAGGAACACTACTTCACTGCTGATGGGATTGCAAACTGGTACAACCACTCTGGAAATCAGTGTGGCGGTTCCTCCGAAAATTGGACATAGTTCTACCAGAGGACCCAGCCATACCACTCCTGGGCAAATACCCAGAAGATGCTCCATCATGTAATAAGGACACATGCTCCACCATGTTCATAGCAGCCTTATTTATAATAGCCAGAAACTGGAAACAACCCAGATGTCCCCCAACAGAGGAATGGATAAAGAAAGTGTGGTACATCTACACAATGGAGTACTACTCAGCTATTAAAAACAATGAATTTATGAAATTCTTAGGGAAATGGATGGATCTGGAGAGTATCATCCTGAGTGAGGTAACCCAATCACAAAAGAACACACATGGTATGCATTCTCTGATAAGTGGTTATTAGCCCAGAAGTTTGGAATACAGGAAGAACGACCCACAAACCACAAGGAACTTAAGAAAAAGGAAGATCTAAATACTTTCTTAACCAACATTATGTATGTAGTATGTATGTATGTATGTATGTATGTATGTATGTATGTATGTATGCAGGTAGGTAGGTAGGTGGGTATAAGTGTTCATAGTCATATATATTTATGAATGTGTATCCACACATGTACAAGCTTCATGTTCACTTCCATCACAAATGATTTTCTTTGTATTTGTGTGTGTGTTTCTCATGTGTGTGAAAATGGCAAATGCTTTCATAGGCCAGAAGAGGTCATTGGGTGTCCTGGTCATTGGGTGCCCTGGTCATTAGGTGCCCTGGTCATTGGGTGCCCTGGTGCTGGAGTTTGAGACCTGGATGTGAACTGCCTGATGAGTGTATCACAATCCTAGCTCAGGTTCTCTGGAAGAGCAGAAAGCCCCATGACACATTTAGGCATCTCTCCAGCCACTAGCACATTTAGTATTTACTTACATTAATTTTAAAACATTAGTTGGATTTACATTTTATATTTTAATATAATTTAGTATTAAATGTATCTGAAACACCTAGTATGGATAGAAACATATTTTTTCAAGGTGCTATACAATTTTAGTCTAGTTGGACGATAAAATATTAAACTAACAACTATTCTTACTCCAAGAAGAACTGTCTGGATTGGAGTTTGAAATCTATTTTTATATCTGTTCTTTCAGATTAAATTGAACATTTTCAGCAAAAACAATCTCATTAAACAAAAGAATTTAAACACTGATCCATCTCTGCTTGTGTTGCAGCTGTCTCTGAAAATGTGTTCTATAATGAAAATAACACAAGTAAATACTGGATAGTGTAACCTAATATGGTCATATTATCATAGCCTTTATATCTTTAATAAGCCTTAATCAGCACAATAGCTGGGCAGCTGCCTACTCTCGATGTTAGATTCTACTTTCCTATCAATAATTCCAAGTTATTACTTACTATTTACTATGTTCCATCTAGACTGTTCTTAGTTCCAATTGGGCAGCCCTCGGGACCATACTCTCTTGACTCATAACCCAGGGTAGCATCTCTTTCCTCCTCTCCTGCACAGTCTACTTTTTCCTCATGGTCTTCCCTCTCCGTGTCCTAGAAACCTCAACCCCACCTTTTTTTATTCTACCCAATTATTGGTTGTTGCCATCTTTATCTACCAATCACAATTAACTGGGGGCAGGGTCACTAAGCTAATGTCTAAGTGCAGACTCTCTCTCTGGGAAACCAGTTTTTGGTTCTCAGATTAACATACAAGCAGCACCAGGACAACTCACCACATATTGCATGGGGCATTTCTTTTATATTCTGTTGCTCTTTTAATTTGACAGTTCTTAATAACATACAGTGTGTGCTTATGTGTGGGCTTGTGAATGTATGTGTGTGAAGGACCTTACATGAGTGTGCACAAATTAGGAAGACAAAGGTGATCCAAACATGATTTGTGTAGGGAGCTGTCCACCTTGTTTTTATCAAACAGGCTTCTGAGTAGCCTGGAACTTAAGAAGTATGCAGGGGGACTGGCCATCAAACCCAAGGATCTGCCTATCTCTGCCTCCCATGTCTTGGAATACAATTGGACGTCATAATTCCCAGTTTTGTCACTAAATATTTTGCTGATTTAAGTATCCTCCTGTTCCTGTTCCTGTCTAACATAGATTTTAAAGTATACTTAATACATGTAATTGGGTTTTATATAGGCAAAGGTAGAGAATGAATGTTTCTGTAAAAACTTCAGAAGCATATGTGTGCTTATTCCAAAATATTTTTAGATAATAGAGAATGTAGTAGATTAACATTTTTGAAGTTATTTGATAAGTACTTTATACATAATTTGACGTTTTATTTTGTCCAATATATTCGAATTTTTGATGGTATGTAATTGTAAAGGGTTAGCTTCTGTGCTTCGTGGAAATAATAAAAGGGAGCATTAGCTGAGAGCACTTAGCATTTAATCCTGAGTAATTCTTATTTCCATTATATTCATGCAATGTGTCTAATGATCTGTTTATAATGTCATACTAATTTTCTCTATTGAAAATGTAGTAAAATGATTCTTTAAGGGATGGAACAAGGCAGTAACATAAAAATTCAAATCTTGAATTAAAATTAATTCTTTGTCTAGTGAATAATATTATGAGATACCTTATTCAAGTATTCTGACCTCTAAGTTCCAATAATTTAAATTTGGTGGTTTACATAACCAAAGCGATGCTAGAGAGATGCTGAAGCAGTTAAAATCATTTGATGCTCTTGCAGAGGACCCAACTTTGGTCCTTAGCAACTATGTTAGGTGGTTCATAACTATATTTAATTCCAACTCCAGGAGATCTGACACGCCCCATTTTCCAGTGAACCTGCACTCAGGTAGAAATAAATACCCAATGCAGGCACTCAAAACTACACATACTTAAAATTAATAAGAATAAATCACTAAATAATCCAAGCTGAAAATTGTGCACAGCTAACAATTCCTTTTATAAAAACTTATTTTTGATTAGGGGAATTATTAAGAAAGATAAATAAGTTAATACAGACAATGAACTATTTTAAAGATTTGCACAATAATACAATTTCTTCAAATAATCTCCAATAAAACTTCAGCCAAGATTTGGACATTTTCAACAAAATTATACTCTTCCATTCCTTTAAGTTTTATTGTTATTACAATTCACTGTATGGGCAATTCATTTTAAAACTTAACTGTGGCGCCTTTATTATGTTACAGATTACCATAATGAATTACACTATTGAAAAAATAACAGCCACTTACAACTGATTTTCACTCTTCCTATACTGATAATTTTAAAAGGTAATATTTTACTAACTTGTCAATCCACAGGCATAAAATCTTCTAAACAGGTAAGTGAACTGTGGAATTCCCATAGAAGATTAGGTCCTAGAGGCTGTGTGGAGGTCTTGTTTGAACAGGACTGCTGT
Organism: Montemys delectorum; assembly: GCA_019843815.1. Classification (NCBI taxonomy): domain Eukaryota; kingdom Metazoa; phylum Chordata; class Mammalia; order Rodentia; family Muridae; genus Montemys; species Montemys delectorum. Next base: position 21,085 of record JADRCD010192806.1, on the reverse strand, counting down.
TCTAATGCTATGATATGATCAGATATCTCTCTCTCTCTCTCTCTCTCTCTCTCTCTCTCTCTCTCTCTCTCTCTCTTTCTCTCTCTCTCTCTCTCTCTCTCTTTTTCTCCTCTCTGTTTTTCTAAGGATAGATTCTATTTTACTATTCACACTGTTAATCTGTGTCTTTTTATTGGGTACTTGATAATTTCTTTGTTTATAAATATCAATAAACAGTGTTTGTTGATTCTTGACATTTTGGTGTGTGTGTGTGTGTGTGTGTGTGTGTGTGTGTGTGCTTCTCTTTTGGTTATCTGGGATTTATTCCTTATGTTTTTTTGGGTCTGGTTATAGGTTCGTCTTTTTTTAAAAAAAAAAATGGCAAAATATTAATCAATGTAGAGAGACCTCATGATTTCAAGGAATTTTTTTATGATATAAATATTATTAATGTATTAATCTCCAACTTCAACAACAAATAATAAGTCCAATTTCATTTAGTTATACTTATTTGCAAATTATCTTTATTTCATTTTACAGTTCAATGAAAATATATTGCCAAGTAAAGAATTTTAGATATTTCATGGGTTAAAATCTATGGGTATATAATGCTACAGAGACAAAATTAATAAGAAAAACAAAGTAATCTCATTAAATTGAAAGCAAAATGCCCAACCTCAAATCAAAACTTTCTTTGCATAATTTTACCATAAAACAATATGTTATAAACAAAGTAGGGAACTATATACCACTTAAAAGGAAAATATGGTGGTCAGTATTTGGCAGAATAACTATCTACACATGAGCTTACTTCTCTAAGACAGAAACTGCTATGTTTTTTTCAGCAGGTGGTTAAGCTGCCATTGGCAGAAACCAGAGAATGAGTAGGAGCCAAGATATGTAGAGAGGGAGGAAATATTAATACCTAGAGGAGTAAAGATGAGCAATATGAGTTCAGTTCTCTACTTTCAGCCAGAGCTCAGCAGCTTTTGTCACCGAGTAAGTCAATGGGAGGCAATGGACCAATATCCAACCATACATGCATAAAGGGAATCAAGAGACTATTTGGAAGCTGTGAGCATTTGGTTATGATGAGGAGAGATCAGAAAATAAATAATTGTGGGGCATCTACTGAATTATGGGGGGTCAGACTGAAGAGTATCTCAGCCAAAAAATACAAGCTTGAGTTTAGATCCATCCTAATAGTATATTACTCAAAGAAACAGTACATTCTGAGAATCAACACGAACACAAGATAAAATTTACAATGAGTTAAGAGTTTGGAGGACTGTGTAAAACACTATCAGAAAATGGTGTGTGGGAACTTTCTGTGAGATGACCAAAGACAAATGTTCTAAGCAGGAATAGCAATAATTTACCTACCTACCCATTGATTTAGTGTGTGTGTGTGTGTGTGTGTGTGTGTGTGTGTGTGTGTGTGTGTGTGAGAGAGAGAGAGAGAGAGAGAGAGAGAGAGAGAGAGAGAGAGAGAGAAGGTGTAAATAAGAGAGAGAATGTATGGAGGTCTCTAGACATTTTAAGCTTTGGTCCTTTTCTTCTACCTTGTATGAGACACGTTCATTTTCATATTTACAGAAGCATATGCAAGTCTGTATGTCCCATGAGCATCCTACATTCTCACAAATCTGCCTCCATCTTCTCACGGGAGCTCTGCTATAATAGGTGTATGTCCTAGTTTGCACACAGGTTCTTGGAATGTAAGTCAGGTCAGCAAGGATATGAAGCAAGTACTTTAACCACTAAGCAGTCTCCTCAACTTCCATAGAAAAAGAAAAGTGGACATTCTAGATAATAAATTATAATGTCAGTTGTAAATTCATGTGCATTTAGCACTCAAGTGGTATCAGAAAACAAAAAAATAAATGAATAGAGTTTTAAATGAACATGGATGATGGGGACCAAATACAAATAAAGAAGATGTGTTATTTAATAAAAAGGAGAGTGATATGGCAATGAATCTGTAGAAAGCATTGGTTAACTTAACAAAATCCTATAGTCTAGGTTATTTAAATGACTGAAATTTGGTTTCTCAGCATTCTATAAAGTCTATAAAGACTGGCTGTCCATAAATGCAAAGCCCTTGACTGGCCGGTTTTATTTTGCCTCACTATACTGTGAAATAATATCACCCTGGTGTTCAGTACCTGACTAATACAGAAGTAGAGGCTCAGAGCCATCCATTGGACTGAGTACAAGGTCCACAAAGAAGGGGCTAGAGAAAGGATCCAGGGAGCTGAAGGATTGCAGCCCCTTAGGACAAACAACAGTATGATCTAACTAGTACCCTCAGAGCTCTCAGTGACTAAACCACCTACCAAAGAGTACATATGGTGGGGCTAATGGCTCCAGCAGCATATGTATAGCAGAGGATGGCCTAGTTGGTCACCAATGGGAGGAGATGTCCTTGGCCCTGTGAAGCTTCTATGCTCCAGTGTAGGGGAATGCCAGGGCGAGGAAGCAGAAGAGGGTGGGTTGGTAAGCAGGGAGAGGGGGAAGGAACAGAGTTTTTGGGGGGTTTGTTTTCTTTTGTTTTTTTAGTTCTTTTTCTTTTTTTTTTTTGGAGGGGAAACTGGGAAAAGAGATATCATATGACATGTAAATAAAGAAAATATCTAATTAAAAAAAAGAACAGAAGTGCTATTTTACTAAAACCCCAACTTTATGACCTGGCTTAACATAGACCTAATTACAGAGCCTGTTCCACACATTCACCTTGCCCTGCATGTACAAATGTATGCACACATGGACATGAGCACCCCTGCAACTACCATCGACACATATATACTTGTATAGACATAAACAAATACAAATATAGAAATCCTGACATTTCCAGTAGAATTAGTATACCTGATTTAGATTATGTCAAAAGAAACCAGCTACATAATAAAAGTTAAATGGCACACTGTTTCATCTCTGATCTCCTAACAGCTGAGTGAGCAATGTGGGTTTCCAGTTGGTGGCAAAGGTAAGGAGAGATACTGAGGCACATTGATCAAAGTACCAACAATGAGAAGCAGTAATGCAAGGAATTATGTAAACGTGATCACTATATAGTCAATAACCATAGATTGTGGTTTTGAAAATTCCTGGAAATTTGAACCACAACAAAAAAAGCAGAAGAAATTATGCTCGTGTTAATTAGCTTGATTTAACAACTGCAAATGTAAATATATCTTAAGAATGCTGTATACTGTAGATACATAAAATGTTATATTTAATATATTATATTCATTTATATAAATATATGTATATAGTATTGTTTATTTGTTAAATAGATAATGGGAGAGGAAAGCACAATACTTTGTGTTCATTTTTCAAAATCAAATTTTTAATAAATGTTTGTTCCAATATACTACATCCTCTATCTTTTTCAAACACACACACACACACACACACACACACATACACACACACAAGCACACACATATACACACACATACATACACACATATGCACCATATATGTAAGAGCTATCAATCTGTCAATCCTGTCAATATATACATATACATGTACATATATATATATATATATATATGTGTGTGTGTGTGTGTGTGTGTGTGTGTGTATGTGTGGGTTTAAAGAAGTAAAGTTCATTCTTTGAATATTTGTTTGTAGTAAATGAGCTTACTCAACAGGCACATATCACAATAGCTCTTAAAAACAAGAGGCAATTTTGTGCCTTTTCCTCTCACTTTGTAATTAATTATTTTCTGATTGCTTTTTACTATTTCTTTCTCTTACATTTCTATCCAATGTTCTTCTGTTCTTAATTGCTTAACAACTTAATTGCATGTTTTAAAATTCATTAATTCCCTAATTAGAGACTCCAGTTTTGCTTTGTGAATACTTTTGTAAGTTTTCTTTTCAGCTGTGTTTTCTAAGCTGTCTGAGATTGGAATTCATCCTGCTAATGTCAACTACATATTTAAAGGGTTGTTTTTATTTTACTTCCAAATGTGTTTGCTGTAATTTTTATGCGTTTTGGGGGGATTTTTATTATTCATTTTTAGTTTAATTATGGTCATATAAAATAGCATTCATCACCTTCTATGAAACTTAATGAAGTTTAATTGGTGTTTTGGTTTATGGAACAATTGTGTAAAATTTCAAACCTTTAAAAACAAAGTGTGTTTTGGCAGTTTCAAATTGAATATATTAATATGCAGTCCATGATAAATACTCAAATATGCTCCACTGTTGTGAAATAACATTTAATAATGTATGCCTCATTCCAATCTGTTTTACAAGTTGCAATATATATCACTAAGTTAAATTGTTGTATACATTTTGCCATATCACTTTGACAGAAATGCATGTATCATATACTTTCCTACAATATAAGGTTTATGTACTACTAAAATTGTTATTTCTCCCTTTATTATATTTACTTTATTCTCAGTAAATATTCGGGGGGGGGTGCATGTGCTCCGCAGCCTCTACTGTGCCACTATGCCACCGCCCATTGTGAAATTTGAGAAGGTGCTTTGCTACTCAGCCCAAGCTGGCCTCATAGTTGATATCCTCCTTTGTCCCCTATTTGAGAATTGATATTAATGGCTTGAACCACCACTATTACCTTCCTACACTTACTGTTTAGATCTTATGGGTGTTTTCCACACCATTTTTATGCTTATTTACTCACCATTCAATAAGTATATTTTGACCATGAGTCTCAGTGTTTCTCTCAGAGATTCCAAAATTTGGATCTACTCAATCAACTATTTAAGTGCACAAGGAAAATAAAAGCATGTTCTGGATTTAATTTATTGCTTATATTATATTAATCAGGTTCCCAAATTACACAGGAATTCACATGTTGATACACAAGATGCTGTGTCCCTGCCTCCAGTTGTCTCTAATTGATAAATAAAGTTGCTGGCAGCCAATGGTGGGGCAGAGACAGAGGTGAAATTTGAGGTTCCTGGGCAAGGAATGCAGGAGAAGAGAGGAAGATGGCAAAGCGTCATGCCCGGGAAGCTGGAGGATCAGGCTTGAGATCTGGAGAAGCAAGGACATACAACCATGTAAGAGTAGGGGAAGAGTGGCCCAGAGGACTGTCCCCACCCACCTCACACCACATAGGGTCTAGGTTAGCAAAGATGTAATATAGATTTTAGTAAGAAATAATTCAGGAGCAACAGAAGGGAGGTGTTAGCAATATGGAACTTTGGAAGTAGCGTGCCCAGTGTGTTGTTAAGACATATCAAAAGTAAGGCAGCATGAATATGTTTTTACTGAATCCAGAAGATTGAGCAGGTGGTATGGAACTCGAATTTTCCCCTTCAAGAAGTATAGAGTAGAGTAAAATACTACCACTTCAAAAGCATGAAAATGTTTATGTGGAGATGTATTGGATAATATGTTTATGTGTATATAACTGTATATGTATATAAATATTTTATATGTATAAATATATACTTAAAATTGTATAAGGTCTATATATATATTTCTGCATGCATTTAAGTTTCTAAGCACATATCAAAATTGGAAACAAATTATACTGTGTTCAGACTGTTCACTATAAAAATTACATGGAAAAATCAGGGGCAAATAAGTGAATAGAAGGTAGCAGTTTGGGATGATACTAAGATGAACAGATGACATCTCTAAGGAATTGACCTTTAAATGTTGTCCTGAATAAAGAGAAGTGAATTCCAGCAAACCAGAAGATGGCCATTCCAGATAACCTAACCAACACAAAAACCTAGGAGTGGAAACGGATTTGTACTGTATAAAAAAAAAAAAAAAGCAAAAACACAGTTTGACTCCAATGTCATTAAAGAAACAGGAGAGGGGGCTCAGATATGATGGATGGATTTTAGAAATCCTCATTTTAATAATAGCCAACTCCTGGGACCTATTTGAAAGCAATTTTATTTGTTAATTTGTGGGAGATAAAACATATTTGCAGTAGGTGGTAGCAGCGGGGATGTGAAGACTGGCTAGATATGGGATCTACTTTGAAATTAAATCTGAGTACTCCTGTGAGTACCTGTACATATACAATAGTGTAATTAAACATGAGAGCCTGAGCTTTGCAGCAAAGGTGAAATCATGTTTAAAAGTAGGAATAACAGAAAAACTACATATACGGATGCATACAAGGTTTCTGTTTTGCAGTTCCATTTGAGGACAGAGAATGCATGTTATACAGGGATGCTGAGAGGGTGGTCCATCTGAAATGATCCTAGAGCTTGGGAAAGCAGAGCATGATACCAAGACTGAGAACTTAGTTGCCTTACAAAATCTTTAGGAAGGCCCAGTGACACTAGGAAACCTCGGGGAGAATACTGCCCAAAGTATAAACTGTTCTTTCCATGTTGAAGGGAATGTGGTGAGTACTGAGAAAAGAATTCAGTAGATTGAAAGCCAAGAACCCTAGCCACAAATTTAGTAAAACTAAAACTTTTCAGACTTAAAATAGGCTGCTTCACAGGGATTATGGGAGGGGAACTCCCTACTGAGAATGTTAAGGAAACTTTACAATGTAAGGACAAGGATGTATCCGACAGACTTCTCAGGAACATAATGGAGGAAGGGACACTAGGTAGTGGAAGTGGCAAATCTATCAAAAAGAGAATAGTTTTAAATGACTTTGGCCTTTGTCTCACAAAGCATTGTTAACACCTCAAAGATTAGAAGAATTTGTAGGTATCCCTCCATGTTGCCATGTGAATAGGTAGCAACGTCATGCCACAAACTGGCTTGGAGCTACCAAGTGTCAGAGACTGGGATACACATGGATTGGAATGTTCAGGAAGAGGCACAGGACAGCAAGATGCCAAAGAGAGCCAATAGGCAGCCAGGCTGAACCTGGCCAAAGATGGAGCAGCTGGTCAGAGCTAGTGTACAACCCAGACAGTTTGGAGTTTTTGGCATCTAAACGAAGCTTAGCCGGGTACTTGTTGACCACACTGGAGTGTGTGAGAGGAGAAATGACATGGGAGAGATTTCAAGAATTACAAGCTTACCCTTTCTGAAGGAATGTTCAGCCCAAAGTGATGTCACGGATTTCTTAAAGCAATCTATAGACAAAGGTGGCATGTTCCTATGACGGAAAGACACAAGTACTACTTCACAAGGTGTGAGAGAAGGCTACATATGGGAATTGTTTGTGTGTTTGTATGCATATGTGTGTTTGTGTTCATGTGTTTATACATGAGTGTATATAATGTACTGTTAGAGAAGGTAGTAGAAGAGAAAGTACAGAAGATGAGAAGAGTGGGGGTGAGAAGGTAAGGAGAAAAGATAGTTGAGAGAATTTATCACTACCATCAGGTTGCAGACATTGTTAGATCATTAACATTCACTGTGGGATCATCTAATGTAAGGTAATTGCTTTATACCCACTGCTACCTTTATCTGGCAATGCAGAAGACTCCAAACCTTTATATTCTGCAGGTTTGTGGAGTCTGAGTTCTTTATATAATTTTTGCTCTGATTTACTGACTATAGTAATCAAATATTTGTGTGTGTTTTACCTTTGAGATAAAGTAAGTTCCATTATTAAGTAGATTGATTCTAGGCTCTGGTCCCATGTTGGTTATTCCACATTTTTAATCACTCATTAAGTCATTAAGGTGATTGTTTGGCTGAGGGGTGATGATTTAATTAATGATTTAAGTAGATTTCAACAGTTATATGTAGGAACTCAATTCCTAATTCCCTCCAAACACAAACCATGATCCTAATCCTATTTTAAACACCTGCTACATGCTGGTCATGCTTCTTATTGTTTTGAATAAATTAATTTGTGAAGTTTCCCTTAATATTATTTCATTATTTATATAGCTTTTTGTTTGTTTATTTGGTTCTTGGTTTATTGGTTTTCTAAAAGCTAGGATTACACGTGGGCATTTTCATGCTCAGCCACAGTGATGTTTTATCAGCATAACCATTCCAGAGATATAGACCTTTATGATTTGTTTGAATTTTCCATCTTTCTTGATGACATTATTTTTAAAAAAGCAACAACAAAAAGTGGTAATAAGAACATCAAAGAAGTCCCATTTTCAGAAGAGATGGCATAGTAGCATTTGGCTTTCTTTACACTTTTTGTTTCATTGCTTAGCCATGGTTCATTCCTGGTCTGGAGCTCTGAAGTTAATACAGTGGTTTGATAAGTTGAACCTGTAGGTTTTACAACAGTTCCTTTTTCTTACTCTGGCTTCAAAAGCTGATCATACACTTACATAGGCCATAATTCTTTCAGCCAGTGTAGTGATGAGGCCCTGGAGGATTCTAAATGACCAGAAGCACTAGCATTTAGTTCCTAACCAGCATGCATGGCAAACATTAGGGGCATTTTGGATGGTACCACATCTCTTATAGAATGTACTGAAAATCAGTTGATGGAGAGCTATAGTGTCTGTCTACACTGAGATGGCATGTAGCCCATGTTTGAGTAATTTGTGTTCTAAACATAGGGCAATCTCCTGTACTTGCTTTCAACTTTAGGCACCCTTTTGACTTGTGATTCTTGCTGTCAGATCTCTATCTGCATAAGTACAGAGTGAGATCATACTCTGATTCTACTCTCTGACACTCATGTTCTTGGGGGTTACATTTGCAGTTGTGTGCAGAGTACCGATCACATACATTTGAAGTCAAACATCAATTTATATATCTAGCTGGCGAATCGAATACTTCAGCTCATTTTATGCATGGTAATCTGGTAAATAAGAGAAATCAAGATTCTAATCTGAAAAGCATAGTTGATTATCAATCTAAGAAAGTAACTTGATACCTCTAATGTGTAGAGTCCTCATCTACATATATCCTAGAGGTTTGTTGGAGTTTAAATTTCTATAATAAAGAAATGGAGAAATAGATGCTTGTGGGGCAGTGTAGGGCAGTGGTCTGTTCACACAACTTAGGCTAAGTTTAGTAATTGGCCTTGAGCTCTGGAGCCTCAGCGGGCAGTTTCTGCTTGCAGGGGGCAGAAGGAGTTCAGCTATAACTCCTGAGTCTTTGGCTCCTGCTTCAGTCATAACCCCTCACAGCTGTCCCCACAGGAGATGTGTGCTCTATCAGGCAGACAATGCCCCAAGCTCTGAGCATTTTAGCTGGACCCTACCCCAAGTCATCTGACCACAGTCAGGTATGCCTCACCCCCAAAGACAGATAGCCATGCCCAATACAATAAAACGTGTGGTTTGCCCCTTCTCCCTCTCTTGCTCTTTGTCTCTTCCCTCTCTTGCTTCTTTTCTTCCTCTCTTGCTCTTGCTCTCTTGCCCTCTTCCTCCTCTATCTTGCTCTTTGTTTCCTCTCTTGCCTTCTTCCTCTCTTTTCCTGATCTTTGTTCTCTTCTCTTGCCTTCTTGCTCTCTTGCTTTATTGCTCTCCTTTCTGTCTCTCTCTCTCTCCTTCTCTTCTCCTCTCTGTCCTCTCCTCTCCTTCTCATTATTTGACCGGGCCTATTTTCTCTTTCCTATAATAAAATATCTCACTTATACAATGCCTCCTTTTTGACTATCATGCCCTGCCAGCAGGCCTCAGCAGCAGGGAAAGAGAGCTCCAGGCCACAGCAGAGAGCCCCCCACCCCACAGTACAACAACTACAGCCTTACATGAGGCCAAGGAACTCTTGCCCTGCAGTAACAAAACAGCTGCACTGCTGCTTTTTTCCCCCATGCCTTTTTCCTCTCATCCTCAGCCCTCAGCAGCATCCAGCAGCTTCTGTGGTGTCCAGTGGCTGGGAGCCCAAGCTCCTGGCTTCCCAGCAGGACAAGGGACTCCCTACAACTGTCTCATTATATCTGCCTCTGATGGGCTGAGACTTAGTTGTCCCCCCACCCCCAGTGAGGTAAAGTGTATAGACAGACATTTTATGCTTATGCTGGTCAGATCTCAAGATCTCTGGCCTGAGTGTAAAGTCACAGTATCCCATTATCCTTTTCTTCCTTGACTGGCTGGGTGCTTGCACAAGGTGTCTCAGTTCCCCTGAGGTAGTGTGCGCTGAGCAGTGCAACCAGAGTAGCAGGGCAGGGCCCCAGCTCCAGTTCTGCTGCTGAGATGAGTTTGGGTCACAAAGAGAGCGCATCTGCTCCAGAGATGGCAGGGTGGAGAGACCCAGACCTCAGCACTGAGCTGCCCAGTACTACAGATGCTTAGTTAAGAATGGTTGCTGCTCTTTCAGGTGCCTGTAGTTTGATTCTCTGCACTCACATTGCGTAGCTCACAAACCCCTGTAACTAAAGTTCCAGGTGATCTGATGTACCTGTAGATAAAAATCAAATTGCTTAATGAGTTTAAACTACTAAAAAGACATCTTATGTTTTATAACTTTCTTTAATGTGATGCCTTGCTTTTCCAAGCCTTATGGTCATTTATGAAATTTTTATTTGTTTTTTGTCCTTTGAGATATGAGTATTGCTCAATAGCTCAGGCTTGACTGCAACTCATGAGCATTCTGCTGCCTATCACAACTAATTTAAATTAAATTGTTGGCATATAATTTAATTTGTGAGTTTCAGAAAACAGGGGATGAGGCTTGATGATAGCTTAGCAGTCGCAGGGCCACACATTCTGGTCTCCACCACTGGGAAACCAAAGCCAAACAAGATGTGATTAGCTGGTGTAACCTCTCTGGAAATCAGATTGGAAAATTGGACATAGTACTACCAGAGGACCCAGCTGTACCACTCCTGGGCATATACACAGAAGATGCTCCAACATGTAATAAGGACACATACTCCACTATGTTCACAGCAGCCTTCTTTACAATAGCCAGAAGCTGGAAGCTACTTAGATGTCCCTTAAAAGAGGAATGGATAGAGAAAATGTGGTACATTTACACAATGGGGTTCTACTCAGCTTTAAAAAAAATGAATTTATGAAATTCTTGGGGAAATGGATGGATCTGGAAAATATCATCCTGAGTGAGGTAACCCAATCACAAAAGAACACACATAGTATGTACTCACTGATAAGTGTATATTAGCCCAGAAGCTCAGAATTCCCAAAATACAATCCACAAACCACAAAAAACTCAATGAAAAGGAAGACCAAAGTGTGGAGACTTCGTTCCTTCTTATAAGGGGGAACAAAATACTCATAGAAGGAGCTGCAGAGACAAACTATGGAGCAGAGACTAAAGGAAGGACAATCTAGAGACTGCTCCACCTGGGAATCCTTCCCATACTCAATCACCAAACCCAGACACTACTGTGGATGTCAGCAAGTGTTGGCTGACAGGAGCCTGATATAGCTGTCTCCTTAGAGGCTCTGACTGTGCCTGACTAATACAGAAGTAGAGGCTCACAGCCATCCATTGGACTGAGTACAGGGCCCCCAAAGAAAGAGCTAAAGAAAGGACCCAAGGAGATGAAGGGTTTGCGGCGCCTTAGGATGAACAACAATATGAACTAACTAGTACCCTCAGAGCTCCCAGGGACTAAACCACCAACCAAAGAGTACACATGGTGGCACTCATGGCTCCAGCAGCATATGTATAGCAGAGGACAGCCTGGTCAGTCATCAGTGAGAGGAGAGGCCCTTGGCCCTGTGAAGGTTCTATGCCCCTGTATAGGGGAAATGTCAGGTCCAGGAAGCAGGAGAGGGTGGGTTAGTATGCATGGGAAGGGGGTGGGAAACAGGGTTTTTTTTTTTTTTTTGAAGGGGAACTGGGAAAGGAGATGTCATTTGGAATGTAAATAAAGACAACATCTAATTAAAAAAGGATGGAGAACCAAACATTTAGTAGTGGTGTCTTCTTACTTTTCATTTATTCCATTCTTATTTTGAACACATTGAATCTCGATAGGAAATTTTTAGAACCCAGAAAATGGAATATGGCTCACACTGGCAAATAATGTTTTCTCTTCAAAGAAATACGGTCTTTGAAAATAGGATGTCTTTTTCAGGCTGGTCTTGAACTCTTGATCATGTTGTCTTCAATTCCCAAATGCTAAGATTAGAGGAATGTACCAATACACTTGATTTATGCTGTGCTGAGGTATCACCCAGGACTATGTGTGTGCTAGCAAACACTCTACTATTAACTTCCACCTACAGGTAAATGAAGACAGTTCTAAGAGTATTTGTTAGTGCCCTTTATTCATGCTTACCTAAAAGCCTGATAAGAAGCTAATCTGGAAATGAAGCATGTTCATTGTATTAAAAGTAAGTGTTAAGATGATCAATTTCCTGTTTTGATAGGGAAACTTCTCAGTAGTTTCTAAGTCAGTTTGCTATTTGAACTAGAAATTCTGATTTCATGGGTACAGTGTTCACCTTAAAGCTTTAAGAGTAGATTGGTCAATTAATAAATTGGGGACTGTCTCACAAGATGCGAATGGAAATGATGTATCTAGACAGTAAAGCCATTCCAGTACCTGGACTTTGATGTGCAAAATTTCTTGTCTACTAGACCTTTAGCAAAGCTCAACTGTCATATTCTACAGGACGGTCCTGCCTGGATATCTGCATACAAAACAAACAAACAAACAAACAAACAAACAAATGAAAAGCAGTCCTTTTATATTAATGCCTTATTTAAAGGACAAAAGTGTCACTCTAGTGTAACACGCATCCAAGTAAGTACCAGTCATATTTTAAAAGTAGAACAACTACTGCCCCATTGTTACTAGGGTTGTTTTCAATAAATATAACAATTGGAATTACAATCATTCAACTATTTAAAAGTACTTTTGTCCTCAAGTGAGGTAATTTTTACCTTTATATTTCAGTGAATTGATTACCTATCTTACTTGTATTTTTCTATATCTACAATAATAAACTTGAGTGGGTGATTTAACACTTAAGTTGCTATCTATATATTTGTATTGTTTACAAAGGAGGTATTCTCCAATTTTTGATATTTAAACTTTAGATTTTAAATCTTATCCATGTTTGTAGCCACAGTTATAATTTATTTGATGTTTTATACATATTTACTCAACTGCTTTTCTGTATAGAAATTAATTATATGGATTTAACACAGCTTAATTATGTGTTCACATACCTATCCATTGGTAGATATTGAGATTATTATTTTGTCCCATGAGCTGGCTAAGTTAGTTGCAGTAGTAGCCTTGCTAATGCCCTTGTATTCCAATTGGTCCAAGTCAAAAATATTTATGAGGTGTTTTACTTGTAAAATCTCCAGATTTAATGTAAATAAACAAATACATAAACAAATACATAAGTAAATATTGTCAACAACATAAACTATGTATGTATAGTGTTTGTGTATATGTGTGTGCGCACATGCAAATATATGTGTATGTGTGTGCGCATACGTGTATACCTGTATTGGGGTTAAAGTGCAATATTGGCTCTTAGCAGTTTCATTGTATGATCTGTTGATTTTTTTTTGGTTGCCTGATGGACTTATCGGCTCACTTTCATCTCCTTGTAATTGCCTTGAGATTACAAATCCTTATGTTACCATGTCTAGCCTTTATTTGCGTTCTGTGGACTTGAATTCAGAAACCCACATTTGTGTGGCAAATGCTTTGCCTACTAAACCATCACCCTTGTGCTAATTTAAAATTTTCTATAATCTGCCATTAAAATTTTATTTCTTTAATTACAGTTACTTATTTTTTTGGGAAAAGTCAATGTCTTATTTGGAGTTCTGGTAGGGAGAGATTGAAATTGCAGTTATGTGCCCAATTAAGGCCAGAATTAGCCAAAGAACGCTGGAGTTCAGGGTAAATAAATATATTCCTCTTGGAATGCTAAGAGACACGGAGCCCCTAAATTATGGCAACCTACATTCTATCAGATCCTAAAGTTTACCAAGAAAAATGAGCAAGCATAAGTTAGTTTCATTTCTTTTGTGACATGTTTACTGTTTGCTTTGTTTAAAGGCTTCTAAATACATTGTAAAATAAAATAAAATACAAAGTAAAACATTTTAGATTTCTTATAGCCTCTTAAAGGGAAAATTAATTCATGAGGGCCTATGATTTCTTTTTGTAAATAATTTTAATGACCTTTGGTAGTTGAAATAGAAAAATATGTGATTATCAAAGATCTTTTGTTTTCACTGTGGGGGTGGACTTTGAGGTCTCTATGCTCAAGCTCTGCTCAGTGTGGAAAGAGTCTATTTTATGGCTACCTGAAGAAGACAGACTCCTGCTGCTGCCTTTGGATCAAGATGTAGAAATCTCAGCTCTTCCAGCACCACTTCTGCCTGGACATGACCATGCTTCCCTCCATGATAATAAGAAGTGAAACTCAGGAAACTGTAAGCCATCTCCAAGTAAATGTTCTCTTCTAAAAATGATAAAATAACAACAAAACATTAATTTGAGATTCTACTAGATACCTAAAGAACTGCCACTCAGTATTAGAAGAGAATAAACTATAGGAAATGTGGATTGTGTCAACGCATGGAGCAATGGTATAGAAAATATTTGAATCCAGGAATCTTCTAACATAAACAGCTTTATTAGTCACACTATTTAGGTGGCTCGAAAAACCTAACTGAAGACCAGCTAGCTGCATCACCAAGTGATACTGAAATTAAAAGTAAAATGACTTGTTCAAAAGTGACCAAGTGTATGGTGTGCTCTACAGCCTATACTCACATCTCTTACTAACCAAGGTTGCAGTACATTTTAGAGTGAGGAATGAGTCCATCATTATATAATCACCTGGTACCAAGACTCCGGGAACACGTATAGATCTACCAATCTTCTATTCTATTCCATGTAGACCTATGCTACATGAACAAAGGTCATTAAAAAAATATACTCAACCCAAATCAAAACCTCAGGAAAGAAGAAGAGTACAGTTTCATGATTGATGAGTCACTCTCAAAGGATAGTTTTCAAATTGTAACTATTTCATATTTTGTTTTTGTTATTTCTACATATGAATTTGGCATTGATTAAGGTCATATATGAAGTATTTTATAAATGTATGCTATCTAGTATCCATTCATGGCTGGGAGCATATTCAAAGAAGATGCAGAGAGATAAATATATTTGTAAATATATTTTAGTGCAAATTTCATGTTAAATACTATGTTTTGGAGGGATTTATCCTGGGCAGGTACAGCATAAATGAATGAGCTGTTCTATTAACTCTGTCTTACATACTTCTAGCTATTGTCTATGGCAATAAACATATTTTCTACCCGCTTTTACTTTGGTGCTAAACTATCGTCCAGTATCCTCACTGCAGAGTCTGAGTGAATAATAGCATCAATGTCACAAATTGCATGTGTGTTCCTTGAATCAAGTTTCAGGAATCCTCAGAAAGTTTAATATTTATAATAATTATAATATTGTTAATTTTTCAGTCACCATGCTCTGCCTCTTCTTTTTGTGCAGGCAGTACAACCATTTCTACAGTTACCAGGGAAGCACAGAGCCCCAACTTACACCAAACTTTCTTAAAAGTGTTGGATTCGTTATGAATCACAATGAGTAATCTTAAGAGTTCTAGATAGAAAAGGCTAAAAAGTTTAGTAGGAATTAGAAATACATTATTCACGCTGATAATTCTTGGTGTTTATACAATTTATTTCCTTTATATTGAAACCTGAACCATTTTTTAGTCAAAAATGTTTAATTTAAGCTGTATTATTGTCTAGCTTGTGAAAATGCCCCACAGTTTTCTGGCAAGCCGGGACTTCTCAATTACTGCTTTAAATGTTCAGTTTCCTCTGCTTCTACTTCTATAAATTGTAACATCTATGTATTTATATTCATACCGATTGTTTTTTAATTAACATTCAACTTTCTTTTCAGAGTTAACCCTTTTTGTAGTTTCATGTATTTCAGACTTTGCTCATGCTATGTAACCAAGGATCAACTTGAACTTCTCTCCTACCTTTGCCTTCTTTAGGCTGTAATTACAGATGATCTGAACCTCACCTGATACATATGGTGCTGGAGATTGAACCCATGGCTTCCCCTATGAAAGGCAAATGCTTTCGTCACTATACTACTTCCTGAAACTTGAGTTCAGACTCAACCAATTAAGGTAGTCACTATTCTTCTCATGTCACAGAAGTTTTTCTGAATTGTAACCTTTAGTAGCTATACCAATTAACCTTAAAGTCTTGGGGAGAAGCATACTGTGTGTCACAGAGTTAGATTCAAGCCCTTTGGTTTCTCTCTTGGAGTTCCTTTCACAGCAGAGATTTTACTCTCATGATTATATAGAATTTATCTGTTATTTATCTATTATCCATCTATCATCTATTTGGGATTTATCTACCATCCATCCATCCCTATACATCTATCTATCTATCTATCTATCTATCTATCTATCTATCTATCTATCTATCTATTGACAGAGTCTCATTATGCCATTATGTAGCTCAGGTTGCTCTGGATCTTGTAGTCCTCTGTCTCAGCTTCCCCTATACTCATATTAAAGTCAAAGGCTTCCACATGTGACTCCTTCACATGAAGGAGGTAGTTAGGATTTTCATGAGCCTAATGCTTATTTTTTTCTCTTTTGTCATACAATTCCACTCTGGTAGGCAAAGCTTGGGTATGGAAGCAACGCATTTTTTTTTCCTTTTTTGCATACAAAGACTCTCAGCAAATATGTTGCCTATGTAACTACTTGAAAACGAAACCCTAGAAGTGACATATTTGATATGAGAATGATTAAGTAGGAACTCAAGTATAAGTTTACAAATCACAAAATATTCATATATCAAATAACATCTGATAACTTAAAGATATGTTTAAATAAATAATAAATATATTAAGTAAGAAATAGTAATTTAAATTTTCTGAATCTAGTATTATTGTATATTTGATGAATTAATTTATTTGTTTTCTTGGGCTTGACAGATTTCTTTTAATTGTTTATATTTTGTGGTTATGTATTTAAGTAAGTATATATGTATGTATGTATTTAACATTTGAAACCAAGATAGACCTTTTTATCTTGTTACATCAAGTCAGAAGTTTCTAGAACAGGAGCAGTACAGATATATTCTATGAATATTTACTTTGACATTTATTCTTGACATTATGTTTAGATGCATTTGTGTAAGAGAATATGTAAAGATAATTTTTGTTGTATACCTTTTAAATATATTATTATCATTAATTATTTTAGGATTTCATAATACATATATATATATATAAAATATTTTGATCTTATTCACCCTCCTCTCCTCCCCACCCTTTATAGGAGTTTTGACAGTTCTTCAGAAGAGGCAGTTTATTACATTTACAAGTAGATTGTAAATGGGAAGGGCCTCAGAGATATGTCATGCACATATCAGAGGTCCCTTTTAAGAAGGACATTGATTGCTCTGGAGAGATCAACCAAAATGATGACTGTGAGCTGTAATATATCCTACTATCTCAGAGCAGGTTAGACAGGGGAATAATAGAGGACCTGTCATCAAATATGTGAAAGGGATAATAAATTTATTCTACTGTGCTCCAAATGGAAGGAATAAAATTAAAGGATGAAATTACTCTGAGGTTACTTTGCAATAAAGGAAGACATTTGCAACAGTTAGAACTCTTTGTTCCTTGAATCACTGAAGCAGACGACCTGGGGGACCAGGGAGGCCAGAGGAAGATTTTAGAGGGACGAGTCTCTTGAGTTTCTTTCAGGTTTTCAAATGAACCTTTCTTCTCTGAGCTCCTTCAATGTTTCTGCTAAATACCATGTTTAATTTCAGCACCATTTTAAGGTTAGAGAGCATTTGCTCTATTCCATTCAAATAAACCTGTATAATTAAAGGAGTGTTTGAATTGTGAATCTGCAAAGTTGAATTCCATTGCATTTAATTTAGTAAAATTAAAATGCCTAGTGACATCCGGGCTAGAACATTAGCCATATTTAGCCTGGTAATTAATGTATAATTGGACACTAGTCCTCAATTTAGTGGTAATGAAATAATTGCTAAAAATATCTACCAATATCTTAAAAGATAT
Source organism: Montemys delectorum (assembly GCA_019843815.1). NCBI lineage: Eukaryota > Metazoa > Chordata > Mammalia > Rodentia > Muridae > Montemys > Montemys delectorum. The sequence continues at coordinate 3,219 of JADRCD010192806.1, read as the reverse complement.
GTGAAATATATTCTGGTGCAATTTCTTTAAATGCCAATTATAATTTGACATTTAGAGTTAGAAAGGCATGATTGCTGGTGGAAGTTTACCTGGATCCTATGCAATGTGGCTGTGCATTCTGATTTGGAGAACAGAAATATTTTTCATAACTCATTTGGAGTTTTAAAATACAAGCATTTACTTCTGGGAAAACACATTTTTAATTAGATGAATCTTTATAACATAAAAGTTGACAACAGAAATGACTAAGAATTCAGATCACCTGTGTTTCCACTATGTCAGATAACCAGTACTGCTTTAAGGACATAAGAAATTCATTAGAATTTTATAGCTATTTATGCAAAGAATTTGAATTGAAATGAACTGTCTGATACCAATTATAAAGCAATTATACATTGTCAATTGGATGCTTACTCATATGCTTTAATTGACATTTGAGAAAAAATTATCTTAAAGTACTACATGAAACCTAGCCAGAATGTGTTTTATGAAGAAATAGATTGTAATACCTTTCAAGCTTGAGCCAAGGGGTAGTGTATTAATCAGGATTCTCCAGAGAAAAATATATTTTCATATATAGAAAGATACAGATAGGGATTTATTATAAGAAATTAGCTCATACAATTACAGAAGTTGGCAAGTTCCATGATCTACAGGGTGAAAAGGTAAAACGATCTTAGGCAGGAATTATTGTCCTAAAGATTATATATATATATAATCTTTATCCTAAAGATTATATATATATATATAATTTCACCCATCCTACCTTTCTCTTAGTGACGATGATTCACTGTGATTTCTATCTTCATTTTTATCATGTTGAGGTATATCACCAGGAAAAGAAGGAAAAGTGCATGGATTTCTTAGAAACTTTTAAGCTGATAGGTTAGGGAAAGACACCCATCTCCAAAGAAGAATGGAACTTTTATTTCTCCACCATTAATATGTGATGGTTAGCTTTAATTTTTGACTTGAAACAACCCAGACTAACAGAAGAATCTCAGTTAGGGACTGTCTATATGATGTTGATCTCTTTTTGTTTGTTTGTTTGTTTGTTTTTGGTTTTTTGTTTTTTTTGGTTTTTTGAGACAAGGTTTCTCTATATAGCCCTGGCTGTCCTGGAACTCACTCTGTAGATCAGGCTGGCCTCGAACTCAGAAATTCGCCTGCCTCTGCCTCCCAAGTGCTGGGATTAAAGGCGTGTGCCACCACCACCCAGACTAACAGAAGAATCTCAGTTAGTGACTGTCTATATGGTATTAACCTGTGGGCATGTCTGTGGGAGATTATCTTAGTCAATTAACATAGAGAAAGTCACACCACTACCAAGAAAGAGGTCCTGAACTAGGGAAGAGTGGCGAAACTATTCTGAGCATAAGTAAGCTCTTGACTGTGATATAATCATTTTTCAAGTTCCTTCTCCCTTGACTTCCCTTCAATAGTGATTATAACTTTTGTGAGTTAAAAGAACCTGCCTCTAATTACTGCAACGAAAAGGAGAATGGGACATAATGCAAGCACAGTTAAAAAACTAATTGGATTATTTGGATTGATAAGTTGGTTTGAAGTTTGGGAAGTTGGATTAGACTTTCTATTTCATCCATATTTAGAAGCTGTGTACTTGAACAGAACACATATCAATGAATAGCTCGGAGACAAGAATTTACGTATTGTTTTTCCACATACCACATATTCAATCCTTCAACACAAGAACCAACAGCTTAAGGAGAGATTATGCAAAACAGTCATGGTATCAATAGCCAAAATTGTCTATTGAGCATTTAGGTTTCATGAGTGAGGTATATTTAAGAAAACTCAGCTTGTTTGGGATGGCTTCATACAGTTAGGAAGTAGTGACTTTATCATTCTAAAAATGTGCCAAATCCAGGTCACAGCGACTCATGCCTGTGATTTCAACATATGAAAAGGCAAGGTATGAGGCCGGGCTCTGGTGGCGCATGCCTTTAATCCCAGCACTTGGGAGGCAGAGGTAGGCAGATTTCTGAGTTCGAGGCCAGCCTGGTCTACAGAGTGAGTTTCAGGACAGCCAGGGCCATGCAGAGAAACTCTGTCTCGAGAACAATACCACCACCACCACCAACAAACAACAACAACAACAACAACAACAACAACAACAAAAAGCCAAGGTATGGTAATTGCCAAGAGTTCAAGGCCAGCCAGGGATATATTGTGAATTCCAGGATAGCCTCAGCTAAAATGAGATGCTTAACCTCTCATCCCTCCCAAAACAAAACTCAAAAAAAAATAGAAAACCCAAAAAAGCTATTAAGCTCTGCTTTGAGGAATAACTGGGTAATTATAGACTATTGTGTGATGTGTCATATTTCAGACCCAGGATGCCCTTTATCTCCCTTATACTTCTTGTTCTAGTTTCATTTACATTATAACACTTGACAAAAATCAACACATATAAAGAGAGGATTTGTTTGCCTTACAATTCCAGATCATAATCCATCATTTTTGGAAGTAATGTAAGGAACTGAAACAGCTTGTCATGAGAAAGAAAATAGACATATCCTTGCTGGCTTGCTCACAGCTCCAAAACCCCAATCTTATACTGCTGTGGAACTCCTACCTAAGAAACAATGTCACCAACAGTGGGCTGTGTCCTTCCCATCAATTAATAATCAAGATAATCCCCAGAAAAACACCTATAGACCAACCTGGAACAGATAATTTCTTATTAATACTCTTAACAACTGATTGTAGGTTCTGTCTAGTTGTTTTTTAAAACTAATCAGTAGTCTAGGACTTTATAAAGAATTTGATAGTATGTGAAGAAAACATACCCTGGTAAGTCCTTGAACATGTGTTGTAATACTGTCATCCTAAAATAAATGCAGTGATTATTCTGTAGGATTACTCACAGGACTCCGTTTATAGACTGTGTAGATATGCTCTGGCCTTCCTAATTAACTGTCATCTCTGGTTAAAGCTTGAAAATTCTTCAATATCCCTTTGATAGGCCAGGAAAATGCAGATGACAATGCCAATATGATAGACTGATCCTTTTCAGGTTGTCCTGTAATTTGTCCTTTAGATTCAAATCTTCCAGTGTACATCTTGGCCTGAGAAATTGCCTAAGCAATTTGCTTACTATAAAACATGTAAACTGTTTGACATTTAAAAAATTATTAATAACAAATTCTATTAAGAAAAGGAGTTACATAGACACTCTACAAAAAAAAAAAAAAAAAA
>JADRCD010192805.1:0-12734 GCA_019843815.1 Montemys delectorum | reverse complement strand
GGGGGGGGGGACTCCTCAGAGCAGACCTAGAAGGAAGACACCAAGAAATATGGCAGAGGTATAGACCTCGGGCCTTCCTTCCAGTACCTATATTTCCTTTGCTAGCTCTTACCTCCTGAAAGTTCCACTTCCAACCTCCCCAAAGAGTACCACCAGCTGTGGAGGACATTTTATATTTAATCTTTTTTACCTGATAAGCTTAAGCTGTGTGACCTCCAATTGTATTTTAGTTTCGCTGCTTTGAAATTTTTCTACAATAAATAACCCTGTGTTGCATTCATCATCAGGGTAGGGTGGAAGTCTACTTATGTTTGTTTCTAAGAGACAAAACTAGAAGTAAGCTGTCCCAAGACAGCAATGGAGTATGGTAAGCCTGAAGTACAAAGATGTGGGCTTCAGCAGAAACGCCTTGCTCTGCTCCAAAAGTCGTAAACACAGGTCCTGTGGTAGCACCTGGGATGGTCTGTATGGTGGCCTAGGGACTGCACTGCGTACAGAGCTTGCAGGAGAGAGACTGAACTGGTTCTGGGAGTGGGAAGAGAATTTTTACTCATCTCAAGCTACTGGGCAAAAGAATTAACCCACACAGGGAGCCAGCGTATGATTGAGAGAATTAATCCCTCCCTGGCACTCGAAGCCTAGTTAAGAAGTTGCTTACCCTTTGAAGGGAAGGGTGGCTTTTCAGATTATCACAAAAGAAACTGACTGTATTTAAAGAACATATATATGCCTGGAAAGTTGTTTTCAGTAAATTAAATTTCTGTATGCCAAATCCTACTTTCCAATACTTTTTTTATTATCAGATAAAGAAACCTTCCTGAGAGAGCCATCATCGCACTCACGGGAATACAGCACAAGCAAAATACAGCACAGTGGTTTTTAATATTGTGCATTAAAAAAAAAAAAGATAAAGCTGAGAATCAGGTATAAGCACAAGTTGCTCAAAGTCAGTTTATAAAATATCTGTGACCAGAAATATATCCTTAGCTAAAGAGCTTTATGGACCAAAAGGACGCTGCACAAAACCTGCCTTGGATACATGAAACTACAAGGCCTCTCTCTGTGAAGTGGTTGAGCATTGAGTTGTCTCAGCCCCACATCCGTCCTTCTGTTCTCAAGAAGACTGTAAAGCCTGCCTTCCGCTCTACCAGGTAGGTTCTGATTGCATCACAGAACAGGAGGTCCTAGAGTTGGGCTGGGTGGCTGGAGGAGGAACTTCCTGTTTCTGCCAGTATCACCCTAGTAACGGTCCTCTGTTCTGCACATGACAGTGGTTCCAGTTTCTAGATTCTTCCAGAATGGCTCTTACTTACAGTTTCAGGTTGGAACAAACTGATATCAGCTCAAGAGAAATTCTGAAAATGTTTGAACTGATTTTTGGCACTTATGTAAAATTAACTTAGATAAAACTCCTAGCATGTTAGCCTGTCAGAGTTGCTACTACAGAGTACCGTGGGACAGGGAGGTGCTGACATAACAGAGATGAACTGCCTCATACTTCAGAGTTTGGAGTCCAAGACTAGAGTGTCAACTGAGCTTTTCATTTCATGCCTCTTCTGGCTTCTGATAGTTTGCTGGCCATCTTGATGTTGTGGTTTGTGAGGCATCATCCTGATCTCTGCTTTGTGTTTCAATGGCTGTGTGTGTGTGTGTGTGTGTGTGTGTGTATGTGTGTGTGTTAGTATGTGTATATGTGTGTGAGAGAGAGCAAGTGTGTGTGTGTGTGTGTGTGTGTGAATGTGTATGTGAGTGTATGTGTGTTAGTGTGTGTTGGTGTGTATGTTTTCTTCTTATAGGATTCCTGATATAGTTCAGTACAGACCAGCCGAATGACTGCACTTTAACTCCCTCTTAGAGACACTATCTCCAAATAAGATCATATGCTAAAGCATTGGGAGCAAGGATTCTAATTTATCTCTCTTAAGGACTTAATTTACTCCACATTCCTTATGATTAGACAGAATATATTTAGAAATTATAGAGATTGGGATAGCAGACAATGACTGCTATGGGCTAAGAAAAGAGAGCAAGGGCATGACTAGTGGAGAGGATCATCTGTGGTAAGGGGACAATTCTTCATCTGGATTGAGACTGTATGTCATAGGATTATGACATTTAAAAATGAGCATGTGCAAGAAAAAACAGGTAAAGCTAAGTTTATAATCAATCAAATTAATTGGATTGCTCCCATCTATTTCCTGGCTTTTATCATGTACACATGTCATTATTGGGTCACACTGGATGCTGGAGACAAGGGCACTTCTTTTTTAAATGCCTTCTAAACCTGTAATTTAAAAAAAAAAATCAATGTAACCAGTGACACATCTTGGGATGACTTTCATTGGTCAACTTTGTTTAGAATTGAAGGAGTTCTGGGTTCAGCCCCCAGTACCACCCAAGCAGACAATGGAGTGAGTGAAGAGTCAAAACTTAGGACTTTCGAGTGAGTTCTTACACACTTTGCTAAGCCTCTGCTACCTGGCTGTTCAGAGACCCCCTGAGCATTTCCACCGCCTTCTGTTTCCTCCCTGGCCCCAGGCAGAGGGTAGCTGCAGCCTGCAGTGCTTAGCTCACTTCCATCCTTGAACTTCTCGCTCTCACAGATTTTCAGTTCCCTAGCACATGAGTAAGCCCTACAGGACTCTCCCTATGAGCTGTGTTTCTGTCCTCCTGCCCAGACCCTGACCGATACCCCCGTCAGCACAGTGGAGTGTAAATATAAGGCTTGGATCGTGGGGACCATGGAACATTCTCATTTCAAGAACTTCAAGTCCAGATTTCTGATTTTCCTGAGATTTGAAACCATGGTGTCTCATTCACTCAAAAAGAAAGAAGAAAAGAAAGAGAGAGGGGGGGGGGAGAGAGAGAGAGAGGAAGAATGGAGAAAAGAAAAAAGAAGCTAGGATGAAGATGGGAGCAGATCTGCACTGGTCTTAGAAGCAGCAGAGACACTAGCTGAACACAGAGATCTGTGATCTTGGAACATGCACAGAGAAGATAACTTCATTAAAAACAAAATATTGATGACTGTTTAAGTAAATCATAATGACTTCCTTATTAATTACAAAAGCAGTCACACTTGTGTACAATAGTATAAAGACCACAAATATATATATAATCCCAACATACAGAGACTAGTTCTGTGAATGTTTTAATATATATTGTGCTATAATTCTTATGATGTACAATAAAAACTCATTTGTCTACACAGTTTCACTGCTCCACTTGCATGCGAACTTGCCTACAGCACTCTATTTGGAAGACAGTTACTGATGACTGTTCACCCTTCTGTTTAGTTGTTTTTTGTTCTCCAGTTTGAATTGTCTAGGTCAATTGACAAATAAACACAGACTTCAGATACAGTTAGAAATTCCAGCCTTAGTGTTCACAAGGAAAAGCAGGGGAGTGTGGTCAGCACTAGTTGCCAAATATTTTTTTTCACTTGTCATTCACTCCAACTCCAATCCTCGATGGAGTTCTCACACTTCAGCAGCTTTCTGAAAGTGGGGTGTTTGCTACTGGGTCTGTTCTGATTCCCCCAAGGCAGGAAGAGAGCAGAAGGCAGGTCTGGCCCTCTGGGGTAAGCTCAGAGCTGGAGGCAGGCAGCAAAACCCTTCCCAGCCAGGGGTCCTGCCCTAGCATACAGATCCATCTATCCCAAAGGAAGGACAGAGAGCCCTGGGCCTCTGATTGCAGTATTTCCTTAGCCAAGAAAATCATCACTCAGAGTAGTAAATGAGAAAATAAATAAATAAAAGGAAAAACTGATGGGTTGTCTTGCCAACAACATTCTGCTCTGAGAAACCTTAGAAACACAAGGTCTCAGGAATGGAGGAGCCTTTCACAGGACCTACATCTCTGCATGTCTTCCAAATATGCTTTCCTTTTTTTTTTTTTTTCTGAATGTAAAACAATCCATAGCCATTATAAGAGTCTAAATAATAGGCAAGTTACAAGAAGGAAATGAAGAGCCAATATTCCTGCCTGCCAGTCGGCACCACCGGCGGCACAAGAAGGAAATGAGAAGCCAATATTCCTCCCTGCCAGTCGGCACAACCGGCAGCACGTTTGCGCCCAAATCTTGTCATCTTTGTGATGTACGTGTGTGTGTGTGTGTGTGTGTGTGTGTGTGTGTGTGTGTGTATTACACACTGCCCATTGCACATGTTTCTAAATATTGTACACATTAGAAGCATGGTATGTTTTTCTAAAACATCTTTACATATTTTCCAACTCGTCATTTGGTGCAGAACGAACCACATCAAACCTCACTGGTTTAAGATAATCATTATATTTGATTTATAACTTTTGGTTCAGGGGTCATTAGTCAAAGAGATGGAGGGACGAACCCAGCTCCTTAAGAGACAGAAGCAAAGCCACACAGCAGGATATGCAGCTGGGACAATACCTTTGAGACATCTATGGGAATTTCTGGATGGCTCCAGAGTGCTTAAAGACCTTTCTTCAGAGCTGTAATGTCCCAGGTATTCTAATACAACATGTCTCACTCATTTGGCAAACTCCAGGTTCTGAAACTTTCAGAAACAATATTATAAATGTCTTTATGATGAACCCTTCTCCTCCATAAAACTTTATGCGTACCTTGGAAAAATTTTATTACTCCACATTATTGAAGATGAAGCTGCCAGATTCACCTTGTTTGGCTGAGATTTTAGCGGAGGAGATGACACAGAGCTTCTGGTAACGTTGTCTTTTTAATACTTGCTTTGGCAGGGGGAAGGAGCTAGTACAACTCAGCATCACCATACTCTAATTCAGGATTGGTGTGATCTGAAGCGAGGCTGCCGCCCCTCCCAGTGTGTCTGCCCTACCGTCTCTGGTTTGCCTGTATTCCAATGGGGTAGCCATCTGTAGCTTTTGCCCACATCATAGAGTTGTTCCCCGGTCCTCATCCCAGGTCTGCTGAGTTGTGCTCAGCATCCTAGCTCCTCAGCCCCACCTTCTGAGCTTGGCTGACACTTTAAGCCAGAAAGCCCAGGCCCACCTCATTCATTTCCTTCTTCTCCTACAACTTGGGGCTGTGCTTTTTCATTGATCTCTGATTTCTGTTACTTTCAGAAGTAAAAAGGAAGATCTTTTTAAACATGGTTTCTCTTTTCTAGCCATTTTTATAATGTCATTATATCTTTACATATAATATGTATATATTATATAATGCATATTATATAATATATAATAATATTTATATATGATCTTTATAAGCATTACAAATTATAAATCTACTTTATGATCAATAAAGTAAAATTGAGTTGCCATGTCAGCTAGCAGCAGCATCATATCACCTGGCATCTGCAGGAGGAACAAATAAAGACAGTGAACAAGGAAGGGTGCGTATTGCAGCTAAAGGGGAACTTGGGCAAGCTTCTCTTCATGGCCTGCCATTCCACTTGTAGCTCCTTAGCCAATTAGTCAGATGGCCAGCCTTCACTTCAAAAGAGACTAGAGACTGTGAACCCACCTCGACATACTATGGTGCCTTAGACTAACTTGGATTTGCTGCTTTGAAGGAGAAGAGTGGAAATTGGATAAGAGTCAGTCCCAGACATATCTGAAGTGGAAAATACTGAAAACCTAAGTGACAGAGTAGACATGAGAGTTAAAGGACCAGGTCCAAGCCACAGTCCCAGAACAGCACTATGCAGGGCCAATAGCCAATAAACCTTTGGTTACAATACCATTTCCTTCTGGTGCAACCAATCATTTTAATTTCTTTTTTCCAGTTTCCCACCTGCTAAAGTAAATTGCCTTATTGAATAAGCTTGGACAACATTTGATATTTGGGATACATTTTTCCAATGTTACTGCTTTATTCCAAATATCTAAATACTTGTTTTATACTTAATGCTCATAAAGCTGACACATTGTAGGTATTAAAGCTCATGTAAATTCCCTTTATAAACATGCTCTCATTTTTCTTAAACCAGCCATATTTTATGTAGAGTCATTCTTCATAGTCTAACAGGTATAATTTTGATTTACTTTTTGTTCTTGTGCTAGTAACATCTCTCACTGCTGTGACAAAATACAGGACAAGAAGTAATGAAGGAGGGAAAGGAAGGAAGGAAGGAAGGAAGGAAGGAAGGAAGGAAGGAAGGAAGGAAGGAAAAAAGGGAGGATGGGAGAGAGGGAGGAAGGGAGGGAGAGATGATGATAGGGAGGGAAAAGAGATGGAGGGAGGGAGGGAGGGAGGATGGGAAGGAGGAAAGAAAGAAAGAAGGGAAGGAGAAAGGGAGGGAGGGAGGGAGGATGGAAGTAAGGGAGGGAAGAAAGGAGAGAGGAAGGGAGGGAAAAAGAGATAGAGGGAGAAAGGGATGGAGGAAGGAAGAAGAGAGTAAAGGAGGAAGGGAAGGAGGGAGGGAAAGAGAGAGGGAGGGAGGGAGGGAGGGAGGGAGGAAGAGCTCTTTTAAGCTCACAGTTTGAGGGTACAGTTTACCACAGAGGCAGGAGCATGAGGCAGCTGTTCACATTGCAACCACTGTCAGGAAGGGGAGGGAGAGAGATCCTGGTGCTCAACTTGCTTCCTCTTTTCTATTCAGTCCAGGGCCCCGACTATTAGTTCAGTCTATCAGTCTGGGGCCCTGGGCTGATGCCACTCACCTCAAGTTGGCCTTCCCTGCTCGGGGAAGCCTCTCTGAAAGCACCCTCACAAATATGCCCAGAGTTTTGTCTCTTATGTGATTCTAATGCAACTAGCCATCATAACACCTTTGAGAAGAAGAACCATCATATTAAATAGCAGTGCGAACCACACTTTGGAACAAATGCTTTTCTAGATAAAGTCTTGATTTATAGTTGGCAACACACATATACCCGCCATTCTCTAAAGAGCTTGTTTCTCCGCCTAGTTTCTACTCCTTGTAGCCTCACACAGATTGTCTTATTCATAGAGTAATGGATCAATGATGGAGGTCACGGACCTTTACAATTAAACAGCCACAGCAGAGACTATGCTAGCTGTCTTCTTCCAGAGACCAGGTATGAGTGCCTGTGTGTGTGTGTGTGTGTGTGTGTGTGTGTGTGTGTGTGTGTGTTCGTGTGCTCCTGTGCACATGTGGGGACCCAGCATGGCAGCAATGTCACTGCTGGTGATTGTTGGAAGGAGAAACATTACCAGAGTGACACAAATTACTAATTACTTTATTATGCAGTGAGAAGAATAAGAAGCTGGAGTTGTTTCAGCAAATTCTATTTTTAAGCAAATAATTGTTGGGTTTCCAATGCTCTAAATTAAGTAATTCTCCTGAAGACCTTGCTGGAGTCTCCCTCTTTGAACTCCGCTGGCTGGCAAGGAACTGCAGCTGGCTCTGGGATGGGCTTCAGATTTCACTTATAATTATTATTTTTCCCCCCAAACACACTATCCTCAAAATGAGCTGTCTATTTTTCTTCCTCTCGGTAATTATGAATGGTTGTACAAAGCCATCCAGATTTTCCTTTCATTTTATAGAAAGATAAAATAAATGTGTGGCCCGATTTCAAAGTGAGCTCTGCCACCGGCCTTTGTGGCATTGGCTATTGTATTTACCAGTGTCCTCTAGACAAATGGAGCAATAAGCTGTATTTTTACTATAAAGCATCGAATCACAGAGTTATGGAGAAGCCCCAAGATTTACACATGGCATGCTGGAGACCTAGGAAGGCTAACAGTATCAGTCTCTTCTGAACCATCAAGCCAGAGGACCAAGAAATCTGACAATATACATGCCAGCTTGAGCCTGGGGCTGCAGACAGAAGACTTTGGTCTGAATGGCTTTCCACTCAAAGACATGCAGTGATCCTATCTCAAGCAATTGCATGCGTACTGTTCTTTCAGAGGAGGGACACATTCTTTACTCAGCGTACCAATTTCGATCTTAATTTCATCTGGAAATAGCATCACAGACACTCATCCCCGCAATAATGCTTGACAAATGTCCCAGCGCCCCGTGACCCAATCAAGTGGGTATCTTGATTTAAAATTTACCTCCACTGGCAAACCCCTGAACATTCTCCGTCCTGTGAAAGCACATGAAATAGTAATACCCCTTACGGTGAGGGACGCTACACACCTCTGTGCCAAGGATGGCAATGCCAAAGAGAGCCACCTAACCTGACACTTGTTGAGGGTGTACTGTAGGTTTGTTACATGTCTAGTGCTATTCTAAGAGCTGTGCACACATTAACCCATTCAGCCCGCACAATAGCCCTCTACCAAGCACTAGAGCTTTCCCAATTCACCCAATGACTGCAGAGAGGACAAGGAACTTGCATATAATCACAAAGCCACTGAGTGACAGAGCTCAGTTTCAAACTCAAACATTCTTGGCCCCGCTACTCTAATTGGGGAGTGCCACTGCGTGTCTGGGCTAGTGAAGACAAAACCAACCTGGAGGCACCACTCATATCCTCTACTCTCTGGCTTATTTTTCAACCACAGATTCAGATATCCCTCTAAAATGCGATGAAGATGTGCTCATGTGATCACAGTCTCAAAACTAGCCAATGTTACCCAGAGCTTCTGAAGGTGGGGAGAAGGGACAGACAGAACACAGAAACTTGAGATAGAAGTGGTTACAATGAGGCTACTGAATAGCTACACAGGGGCCAGGACTCACACCACCTCAGTCCACCTACCCACCATCCCCTGCCAAGAGGGCCATGGTGTTATAGGTAAATCATCTCTACTCCTTGGGTCACTTTGTCTGAGCTCTAGTATCTAACAGGAGTTGGAGAAGCAAGGTTTGTGAGACTTGATCTATTAGTCACTGTGTATGCGTGTGTGTGTGTGTGTGTGTGTGTGTGTGTGTGTGTGTATGTGTGTATAGTGATTATTTTTTAGAGTGGCTTATAGGTTGTCTACCAACAGAAGGTCCAAGAATCCAGTAGTCTTTCAGTCCACAAGGTTGGATATCTTTCAGCTTGTCTTCGGTATGCCCCAGAATCCCAAAGAAAGAGGCTCTGATGCCAATGAAGGGATGGACTTGCCAGTGAGAGTAAGAGTAAGCAGGCAAACAGCAAAAGCTTCCTTCTTTCATGTCCTTTATATAGGCTGCCACCAGAAGGTACAGCCCAGATATGTAGATCTTACCTCTGAATATCTGGATTAAACTATTCAAATTATTTAAATAAGAAAAACCCTCCACAGGTGTAGCCAGCTGCTTGGGTTGTAGCTAATTCCTCATGCTGTCAAGTTGACAACCAAGAATAGCCATCACACTTGACAAAGGACCAGCAGTGCAGGGGAGTTCCAGGGGGCAGGAAGGAAAACAGGTATCCTGTGAGAGGCGGGTGGCCAGTCGGTGGGTAGCACTGAGGCTCCAGGGCCAGAGATAAGCAATGAAATGAATCAATGGGCAGAACAGGGAATTGAGATGGGCTTTGTCCACATCATGGTCTTTTCTTTGCGAAATTCCAGAGGCACTACTTGCACAAGTTTATTCCCAGGAGTGGGCAGCCAATGTAGAGGCTAAGTCCTGAGTGAACGCAGCTATAAGAAACTGAGGGGGTTACAGAGGAAAGACTGCAGGCTTTTCTACAGGTATGCATGACTTTGGAAGCTGCTATGACTTCATACCACTAGACAGGAAAGTCCCTTGCTTGGCTTACGCCATGGGAAACACAAGACGATACCAGCGCTGTGAATTGCAGATAACATTCAGAAAGCCAGGCAAACACTCTGGCCTTGAGGAGTCTCTGGTCCCAAATGCCAGGACTCTGGGCTGAGCATTTCTGCCTTAAGGGCGTTGACTTTGCCCTCAGCTGTTAGAAAGAACAGGGACGCAGTCTGCGATTAAAGCGTAGGACACGTGAAATATTAACATGCTTTGCTCTCAAAGTCAAGGCCATCAGAACCTGCCCTGAAATCTCTACAGCCTCTGAAATTTCCAGCTATTCAAGGGTATCTTGAAATGGCACGGGTGTTCCTTGGCCAAAGCAGCTGAAAACCTTGGCCCGGTTGGCAAATATTACGGCAGGAGGTTAGCAAAACTGGTGCCAACTTAAATGCGTCCCCTTGGTGCCTCTGCAGGGGGTTGGGGGGGAAAGGGGCCCCTGCTTGCTCTGCAATATTTTACTTTGCTATATATAGAAAAGAGAAAGCTTTCTGTGAGGGTTCCATCGAGAAAGTTCCTGAAACAGAGGTAGCCACTGGAGAAGGGGTACTCAGAAGCCCAGGAGCCCTGGGGAAACCAGAGAAAACATGGTTTCAACTCAGTTTAATAGCAACGCTATGGAGAATGCCGGCATCTGAAGGTGCAGCCTGGCTTGCTCAGGCTCCAGCTCCAGGGTTCCAGTGAACTTGAAGAGCCACTTCGATCACTCCCTGACAGTACTGATGGAGGAAGTCCATTCCTACCCTGAGCCCTCATTCCAGATTTTCTGAGCAGAATAGGAGACAGAGACTAAAAGTCTCAATGATTGAATGGGATGATAAAAAAAATGACATACGCAGCCACCCCTAACGCCTTTCCCCCTGCACAGAACCACTGGGTTGTGGAGCAAATGATTTCTGACAAGCATTTGGTAGATCCACCCTGGAGTTGGTGTGCCTGACCACTCCACCTAGGAGCCTTACCCAGAGGGCAGAGCTGTTACAGGCGTTGCTTGTCTGAGCTTGAGAAATTCTGAGCATCTTTCTGGACTTGTTCATACTTTTCTTCTCCCAGGAGCCTGGCTAGAGGAGACATACATGGAATTCAGAGAGGGCAAGGCTCATTGGGCTCTATTGCTTGGGACTGGAAATACCAGGGACTGGCATTAAGCATGTCCCTGGGTTTGACAGGATTACTGGGAATGAGACAGAATGGAGATAAGACAGGTGGGATAAGACAGGTGCAGCTAGCTGAGGGAGAAAGGAGTCAGTGGATGTGCCTCCCACAGGCCCTGGAGGCCACAGAAAGCAAGCTCACATGCTTGGCCTGACAACCACTACACCTCCCCTGTAGAACCCTTCTTCCTTGTTTGTGGGACGTCAAGCCATGCCAGGAAGTTTGGTAAGAGAGAGCAGTTTGAGACTCGGAGACTCCAATGGACACACACATGAAACTTATGCCACTCCCAGCTCCCTGCCAGACTCCTGACTTGGAACACGTGTCATACTTCTCACATAAAAGAGATGTGACCTATGGTCATTTAAGCTCAAGACAGTTCTCCATGCTAATGAGGTACCTAGCGGCTTAGAGGACTTGGTCAACAAGCATTCCTTCCCAGACATTCCTCCCTGCAAAAGGTATTTAATCTCAGGCCCACCCTAAGAAAAGGGGAATATGGTTTGATGCATCCATTTCCACCATGACAATAAACTGTTTGAACCATCCATAGGCTGGCTCTTTTCATAGAAGACCTCTTTGCACTCTCAGCCACAACCGCCATCAAGCCTGCAGCGGAGTTCCCCTCGGCCCTGCACACCCCCCCCCCAACTCCCACCCCTACCTCCACCCCCCCACTCTCACTCCCACGCCCCCACACCCAAGCACCACCACCTCCACACACACCCTTCCATCCCCCTCTACCTAATCCCCGCCCCCTTCCCCCTCCCTTCCAGTCTGTGCTAGACACAGCCTGCAGGCCCTCAACTCTATTCTCTGCTCTTCTGTGATTCCCAGTGGTGCCTGCATGTCCAAGGGCCTGAGAACCCCATGAATCCAGCCTCATTGCAGGCCAGGACCCCTAAGTGAGCCCTGGTGTTCTCACATCTCAGATTGTTCTTTCCTACCCCTGGAGCTCTGGTGGAGGCAGATAAGTGCAGTCAAACTCCCGAGTTCCACTTCCCCAGGCAGCAGGGCCCAGTGGCCCACAACCCAACACTTGTTCATCAGTCGGCCTCATCAGCAGAAGTGGCGAGGGCCAGAGATCGTAAACTCATGCATAGCAGAACAATTTTTATGTGGTGATACACAAATACAAGGCTGGCTTGGTAGGTTCGCATCTTTCATAGCAGAGACGTCTTTGGGGCAGGAATCTTGGCTCGTGCCCCCTCTGCAATCCCTGCCCTTACCAATAACTAGGACACAGTAGATATCGACCAAATGGTTGCAAGAGGATGGGGGAGTGAGCCAACAAGAGAAGTCCCTGTAGCTCACATGTGGGCATAGTCCATACTGCTAAGTACTTGAAGAGGTTAGACATACATGGAGAAAGGCAGTGGGGAAGCTGTCTCTCCTGGCAGTGTCTTCCCTGTTTCCAAGACTCATATCTCTGCTCCTGACATATCAGTGCTCATATGGCACACCCTGTTTCTCCTGCATGGAGAAGGCTCCCCATTTCTTAGAGTATCAAAATTCCTGCCTGGTTGTATGTCGTTCTGTTCTTCTAGTGTGACTCCCTTCTCCTTTCATCCCTATAACTCCCAGCAGATTATTGTCCCTGCTTCTATTATTCCATCTTCCCTTGTCTGCTTTCTCACCACTAACCAAATCCAAACATCGTCCCACACCACTGTCTACTACCTCAAGATGCTGTGAGTTGCCCTCTAAAATACAGATGGCAGTGGTCTGGGCTGTGCCATTTATCTCAGAGGACTTATTCTATAAGCCAATGCTCTCTCTCTAAGTCTGCAAGAGCCTAAGGTAGACAGACTCCCTGCCTAGAGGAGAGAGGACAATCTCCTTACACATCACCAATATCCCTCCTCCCAGGACCTGTTCTATGATTGACTGACAAATCACACATGAGATAATTGTAATGTAATTGACTAAATTTAACTTCACAAGTACCTAGTGAGTTCCAGACAATGG
>JADRCD010192804.1:508-22111 GCA_019843815.1 Montemys delectorum | reverse complement strand
CTCCTCCTCCTCCTCCTCCTCCTCCTCCTCCTCCTCCTCCTCCTCTTGGCTATTTTATTTATTTATATTTCAAATGTCACTTTTTCCAGTCTCCCCTCCCTCTATCCCATCCCCCTCCCCTTTGTCTCCAAATGGATGCTCCTCCACTCACCCACCCACCCACTCCCTACTCACTGCTCTAGCATCCCCCTATGTTGCTCCCAGGTACTAACCACCAACCAAGGATTATTTAGCTGTTGTGACTCATGTGTATGGACATTTGTTTCCATTTCATGGTATTGCTTTGAGAGATGGTGGATCCTTTATGACTGTGGTTTAGCTAGCATAAGTGTGTCACTGGGAGTTGAGCCTTAAGGGTATATTCACTTCTGATTCTAGCCTGATCTCTCTACTTCTGAATTTCCCGAAGTGACATTAAGTTGTGCCACCCATTGGTACAACTGTTCCCCCATGCTCTCCTGTCACTAATAATAGGATCCTCTCAACTGAGAGCCAAAAGAAACCCTTTCTCCTGTAAATTGTGTCTGCCAGATCAAATTTAGGAAAAATTAAATAATAATTTACATGATAATAATTCACATACACCAAGAAGGCACTGGACTATATATGCAGTGTTTTTAAACTACGAAATAGCCTGGCAATGGGGCTGTACACCTTTATTCTCAGTGGGAATTAGAGCATACATATCTCTGAATTTGAGGCCAGCCTGGACTACAAAGTGATACAGAATGAGTTCTTGGACAATTAGGGCTACAAAGAGAAACCCTGTCTCAAAAACCAGATAGATAGATAGATAGATAGATAGATAGATAGATAGATAGATAGATAGATAGATAGACAGACAGACAGATAGAAAGAAAGTATAAATTGATGGAAGAACTTTTGTAGTGATTTAGTGTATTGTATGCTTTGTGCTTTGAGTCTTATCTGTCCCAACTGACTCTCTCAAATATATTTTAAAAACATAATAAATTCAAAAAGGAAAAGCGCTTCAGAGCAATGTGGAATAGATTACTGAGGGTCTCTGCATTAGGAACACACAGTACTCTACAACATAAGATGCCTGGGGAATCCTTGTGATAATAGTCTACTCTGGGCTGTTGAAGGAGTATTTAGTTGTTTTTTTGGATTAGGATAGCAAGAGATAGGTGAATGTATGCTTCATGCTGTGTATATAATTGAATCAACAAGATCATAGTTCTTGTTGTCTAAGGCTGTCCAAAAGTACTGCAGACAGGCCATGACCCTCAGGCCAAATCTTTTGCTTTTTTTGGTAAATATTAGAACATAACCAGTTCATGCATTTATATTATATGTGATTGCTGAGAGAGTGAAATTGAATAACTGGTTCAGAAAGTATTTGGCTTACAAAGTCTAAAATATTTTTTCATTTGGCTTTTTACAGAAAATCATTGTTGAACCCTGCTTTAGAGAAATAGGCAGATTTTAGAGCAAAGAGATTGTAAGTATAACTTAACTTTTCAATCTAGAGGTAGAAGAAAGCATAGTAATAGAACAGGGAGAGAGACAGTTCTCATGGTGATGTAGAGTATAGCAGATGGATATGAGAGAGACATTTCAAAAACTCAGTTAATATGGAAAGAATCTGCCTGCTACATTTATCTTCCAGGTTCTATGGTAATAACATTAACATATGATCATCTCAGTAATGTAGATGATTGCTGTACCTTTCTTCTCATTCTCTGGTACAGACAGGGTGAGAAGTCAGTTATCAATTGGAGGAGAAGGAATAACACTAGGAGAGAAGAGAAGCGAACTCACTTAGAAGAGCCTGCCCCTCTGTCCAGACTTTAATCAGAATGAAACATTTATTATCCCATAGGTTTTATTATTTTAATTATTCAAAGGAGTATGGTTTTTCAAGTTACTGGCCCTTTTGAAAATATCTAATCTAAAATTAAGCAGGTAAAGCATGCAACAAATCTACAGTTTTATTCAAAATAAAGGAGAAACTACTGGCATGCTGGAGCAGGCCCCTACTGCTGCTACTGGTTGTTAAGTATTCAGGAACAACGGGAGCCTGCAGTTAAAACATTTGTAACTCAAAATTGGCCACATGGCAATATTGGTAAATACTATAAATCAGGACATTTTCTCCTTGAGAAAATCAGTTTGCTAAATATCACTGGATAATAACAAACTCCACAGAGTACTTTCAAAGCCCAGGAAAAATTAAGTAGACTTTTATAGTGTACTTTGTAGTTATTTATGCTTAGTATTACGTATACTTGAAGCTGTTTCTTTTGCTTAAATAGTATTTGTCTCATATTTTTCTTGTATTTCTTGAGGTTATAATATGAATGCATCATTTTTCCTTTCCATGTTCTTCCTCCACACCCTCTCATATACGACCCCCCTTCCCTCTTTCAAATCCTTGCCCTCTTCTTTTGTTAAAGGCATGGGTATTTCTTGTTGGTCATTCTCTTCAACCCACAGCTTCCAAGCTCTGCATTGCCTGTTAGAGTTGTAAGGTATCTGCCAACAGTGTACGGGCTCCACACTGATTAAAACCCAACCCAAAACCAAGTATATGGTGACTCCAAGATATTTCTGTCAGCTCTCATTTGTGTTATGCCATGTTACTTTGCTACAGTCTTGATTCCTCTAGTACACAGCATTCTCTTCCTTTTCATGTCTTATGCCAGCCTGGAACCTGTCAATTTTACAGGAAACAACTTGACTCTCACTTGAGAGTATTGCATGATATGAATTTCATAGTTCTTATTGTATATTCAAAGTATTCTGATCTCCTAAATGGCAAAATGGTTTCATTACATAAATCACAACTTTTAAAAAATGCTTTCTTGCCATTATTGTCCTATATGTAAAAAAATATATATATTTGGCTTCTGCTAGAATACTTGAATCCAAATAGTGCTCCTTGAGTATCTAACTTGAATATTTTCAGAAAAAGCTATTAAATGAATTTTGGCTTGGTATTAGGAGAGGGTGGCTAGTAGGCTTTAAAGCGGACCTCAATTTCCTTCTGTCATTTTGTATTTGTATAAAAGAATGATCATAGAACAGCTAGCTATGAAATAAAGTTATTCATCAGCTCTGAAAAACATTGGCATGACTGTATACCATAGCAATACAGCAGGTCATTATCTGGCTTCCCAACATTCCTGCAGCATGCTGTGCATATACTCAGATACCACATACACCCCCACATAAACATGCACACATGTGCACACAAATCTAATATATAAAAAGAATAGGTAAAAGGGGCTGGCTAGATGGCTCGGGGTTTAAGAGCACTTGATTCTTTTGCGGAAGACTTGGGTTCAATTCTCAACGTTCACATGGTGGCTCTGAACTATACATGCATCTCTTCAGTCCTGTGAGATCGAATATCTTCTGCTTCCATACCCACTAAGAACATATATGGTTCACAAACACACACGTAGGAAATGCATCTATGTACATAGTACAATGTATATTTTTTAATTTTGAAAAAGAAAAAAAAAAAAAAAGGCCAGGCAGTGGTGGCACACACCTTTAATCCTAGCACTTGGGAGGCAGAGGCAGGCAGATTTCTGAGTTCGAGGCCAGCCTGGTCTAGAGAGTGAGTTCAAGGACAGCCAGGGCTACACAGAGAAACCTTGTCTTGAAACAACAACAACAACAACAACAACAACAACAAAAAATGTTGGAGATGGAAGAGAAGCAAAATGAAGATTAGAGAATTCTTATAACAGTATGAAATCCTTGCAGATGTATTCATTTATAGGTGAGTGTCAAAGAATACCATGCAGGGATAAAAGCAACACTGAATCACCATCCATTCAGCCTGTTAGCCGCCATGCCTAAGAGGTGAGCTCCACTTAGAAGGTTTACGGAGAGCTGTTTAGCAGCCATGGTCATTTGTCTTTATTGTAGATGGGGGTTCTGACATGACTTTAAAAGCTAATTTTACACCTAGATAGAATCAGAAAAACAGGCCAAAGACCCCATGCCCATCAGTTTGGCCTGTTCAATGACATGCACAGCTGATATTGCATGATTGATTTGCATTCTTTTCAATCAATCAATTAATTTTTTACTTATTCACTTTACATCACACCCACTGCCCCTCTCCCAGTCATTCCCTCCCACAACTCTTTCCTCATCCCTCCTTCCCCTTCTTCCTCACCTGGCACACCTGACTTGCATTCTTATCAGGGTAAATTTCTACCCATGTCTACAGCAGTGCTGTGCCTACAGCCCTGA
This sequence comes from Montemys delectorum, assembly GCA_019843815.1. Lineage (NCBI taxonomy): Eukaryota > Metazoa > Chordata > Mammalia > Rodentia > Muridae > Montemys > Montemys delectorum. Next base: position 17,881 of record JADRCD010192804.1, on the reverse strand, counting down.
GAAGGAGGAGATTCGTCTTGATGGTCTCCCTAGATCAGCAACATCAAATTGGCTTCCTTAGACGTTCAAGAAAATGACATAAAGCAAGACAAAAGTACATTTCAAAGGATCCTGAGTGTGGCTGCTGTGGGGGAGGTGGTGATATGCAGATAGATATTCAAGCTTAGAAGCTGTGGAAGGAACAGAGCTCTGCTTCTGAATATCACCATGGTTACAGTCTATAAAAATAATGAGGAGAGAAAAATAAGAGCACTGGAGTTTGAACATTTTTTCCCTCTTTGATTGGTCTGATAAAACAAAAAGCTCCCTTGCTTTAGAATTATCTTGCCTTAAGAAAAGACCTAAGTCACATTATCAATTTCTTCTTCGGCGTTCCTTGCTAAACATGCAGAATTGCATGTGCTCTCTTTCCTTGTCCTCTAGATATACATACATGCTTAATGAATCATTGTAAAATTTCAAGTCATTTTTTTTTGTCTGATGGCTGAGCTACAATCAAAATTCAGTGATGACTTTCTATCTTTCACCCACTCACTGCTTCTCAGGCTCATTATCCCTGATGCAATGGTGCTGCTCCTTGAATTTCAATGTTTCATGCATCCAGCTGTGGGCATTCATTCAGTCCTTGAATTTGATGGTGTTGAGCACAATAAGAAAGATGACTTAATGGATTTTAATGTTGACTGTTATTGAAACTATTCTGCAATTTTCATTACCAAGAGAAATCCCTGCTGCAATGTTATTTCTGCTCCCCAAATCCTTCTGGTAAGCAGAGAGACAAGGGGATGCATTCCACGCCAGCTGTGTCAATTTAATTGAGAAAAGCCAAGTTCCCATACTCACTTTATCTTCACTAACATGCTCCACTTAATGCTGCAAGGACAAGGGGCATTCCATTTCCACAATCTAATGAAAAGAGGTGACACTTTCCCAAGATTAACATTCTTACATAGGATTGAAAACTCACCATATATATGTGTGTGTGTGTGTGTGTGTGTGTGTGTGTGTGTGTGTGTCTGTTATGAGTATAAGTATATATGTGTGTATGTGTGTGTGCATTAGAATATATCAAAGGGCATCAAAATTATAACATTTTGACAAAAGGTTCATTTTGAGCTGAGAGTAATTAGGAAGCAACACATACAGAGAAGTCCCTATCATGCCTGAATTTGCCTAAAATATAGACCTAAATCTTATGGAAATGTCCTCACATCCTGTGCTACTGGATATAATTTAGACTGTTAGTTCAAAAACAGCTCCTGAGGGAAATATAAATAATAAGTGTTATAACAACTTTTATTTTCTACCGGTTTGTATAATATAATGACCTTCCTATAATTTATCATCACCAAAAGTCAATTATATTATAGTAGAGAGAAAATAAACATATTTTATATATCAAAAGAGAAATACTGAAAAAGAGTAACAGACAGCAATAATAGAATTCTGGGTCCTGAGTATAGTTTCAGCCTGCATGTTGTTCCATTTGAAATGTGACCTCACTAGGTTAGGGTATGCAACTTTGTATGAGATTGCTTGGTTTCTCTTCTCACCATGCAATTGGGAACGGTTCTAACTGGTCCAAGTTCTGTCTGGGTTAATATGATAAGCCACCGTATATGTAATTTCTCAGCTTCCTCTTTTTTCATTCTTGCTATGCAAATTAAAGAAGCATTATGGAGTTGTAGCTAATTATGATTGATTTTGCTATTCTACAGTCTTGTTCTGTTGAGAGAGGTGGAGATAGTAGGCTTTCCTTTTTCTCCCCCATTAATTAATTCATACATTTACTTTACACCCAATTGCAGTTTCCTCCTCTTCCTTCCAGTTTCTCCCTCTCCCCTCCCCTGTTCCTTTCTCCACCCCCCCCTTTTCCTCAGAGATGGGGATGTCTCTCATGGATATCAACTTACCTTGGCATACCAAGATTCAGTAGGACTAGGTGCATCTTCTTATACTGAGGCTAGACAAGACTGCCCAGTTAAGGGGAAGGGATCCAAAGACAGGCAACAGAAACAGAGACAGCCCCTACTTCTATGGCCATACTACTCTGAATGCTCCTGATCTTGTCTGATCTGGGAAGCTAAGCAGGGTTGAGCCTGGTCAGTACTTGGATGGCTTTCTTATTTGTGGTGTGGAAGCTTTCTGGATCAGACTTATATTGGAGTCTTTTTTGGTCACTCAATAGCAGTCTTTTCTACACATAATCTTTCTAACTTTTGTCTATTGTACACAATTTATTATTCTTTATTAAAATGACATTTAAACTATTGGATGTAACAATGTTTTTGGACTTCATACTGTTTTGGGGGGCTTTTTTTTTTTTTTGTCTAGAAAAACCTCCAAAAGTAAATTTAGTAACCTGTTTCTCCTGGTAACTCTTTGTCAACTTACCTTTCAAATTTGGTGAGTCTCAAGCACTGAACAATGGAGGGCAGAGAAAATGTTTACGTTCCTTATAATTTATATTTCTTTCAGTGAATTGAACTAGGAAAAAAAATCAAGATTTAATATTTATATACTTTTTGAAAAGCTGAAATCAACTCCTTTGGTGACTTTTGATGTATATCATAGGCACTTTTAGGAGCCAATTAGTATTTTGTATAAAACACAAGACTGGAGAATAGCAGATAGGAACTCTGATGTTAAACCATGGAGATACCCTCTTATGAGTACTGTGGGCTTTGCTGATAGGAATAGATATTATAGTTTTTCTTTCGATATATTATTCATTACTGCTCATTTTAATTTTTCTTTCCATGCAGAGCTTCAATCTGCTCACCGCATGACAGAAGTGAATTAGTAGAGAGAATGAGGGATGAAAGGGAAAGTGTTTATACTTTAACTATTCCAGGGAGGCTTTGCTCTAAAGTTGAAATGTTCCTAAGCAAAAGAGCAAATAAGAAACAAGTTGTAAAGGACACCTTAAGGTACTAGGCAGCTTCAACGCTCACCGTCTCTGGAAACCTGTCTTGAATATCAAGAGGGTGATATGTGTTGATTCTTGAAGTGGACTTCCTTCCCGTCATCCTTTTAGGTACTCTACAGGCTTAAGATTTTAGTGCATTTTTTTGTTTGTTTGTTTGTTTAGAGGCAGGTTCAGATCAATTTTGTACTCCAAAATAGTATCAATTCCATGGCCCTCTGAAATCATCCTCTCCTGATTGCTCAGAGTTCAGGTATGAGCCTTCATGCCTGGCTGAATTTGTTTAAATTTGAGATAAAATAACCTGCATATTTGGAAGACTTTTTAGCTAAATATTTTTTATCACATTTTGAATTTAAATGTTTAGAAATGTACAAATATGCTTATATGTATGGGTATGTTTCTATATGCATATGTATATGAAAGTTTGCATCCTATATATTTTGTATGCATAGGTATGTGTATAAAACATTTTATAGTTCAAATACCTATTGTTATTGCTTTTCAAGACAGAATTTCTCTGTGTAGCCCTGGCTGTCCTGGGACTTTGTAGACTAGGCTGGCTTCAAAGTCACAGAGATCTGCCTGACTGTGTCTCACATGTACCACAAATCCCTAGCTGAAATACTTTTTATACAATCAAGTCAAACAAAATTCAACCCTTTACTTAATGTATGAATGACATTTGCTCTTTGTATTTTCATGATTTTTCATGTTTTCACTTGTCTGTGAAAGATTTACTTCAGCCAGAAAATAAAAAGTTAGACATTCATTGACGTGACCATGCGATTATACCATCATTATACTCCAATAACACCTTATTCATAGAAATATCTAGTAAAGAATAAAATAAAACAAGTAAAAATCAGTATGTTAAGGAAGATTAAATAGAAGGATGATCAGGGTCTTCAGACAAAAAGAATAAGATATTGTTCCCAAGACTAGGCCAACTTGGTCCTTACCCAGACTCCAAAGAGAAAAGACAACCACAGTATGACTTGCACGTAGAAAGCCATGACTGAGCAACAGAGCTCTCAGACCTGACCTCAGTCTTTGCTTTTTTTCTTTTATTTATTTACATTTCAAATGTTATCTCCTTTCCCTGTTTCCCCTCTGTAAATCTCTATCCTGTCCCCCCTTACCCTGATTCTGTGAGGGTGCTCCTCTACCTATTTACCTACTCCTGCCTCACAGCCCTAGCATTCCTCTACACTGTGGCATCAAGCCTTCACAGGACCAAGCATCTTCCCTCACATTGATTCAGATAAGGCCACTTCAGCTCCTTCAGTCTTTCCTCTAACTCCTCCTAACCCTGTACTCAGTCTGGTGGTTGGCTGTGAGCCTCTGCATCTGTATTGGTCAGGATTTAGCAGAGCCTCTCAGGAGACAATTGTCACTGTCCTGTCAGCAAATACTTCTTGGCATCCCCAATAGTGCCTGGGTTAATAGCCTGTATGTGGGATGGATCCCCAGGTGGGGCAGTCTCTGGATAGCCTTTCTGTCAGATTCTATTTTACTCTTCATCCCTGTATTTTGTTTAGACAGGAACAATTCTGGGTTAAAATTTTGGAAATGGGTGGGTGGTCCCTCCCTCAGCCTTGGAGTCATACCTAAACTCTGGATATGGTCTTGGCAGGTTCTCCCTCCCCTTTGTGGGGTATTTCAGCTAATGTCATCCCTGTGGGGTCATGAGAGGCTCTTGCTTTCCTGACATCTGGGACTTTCTGATTGCTACCCCCAGTTCCCTATCCCCCAATACTAAATGCATTGTTGTTCAATTTCCTGACACTCTGTACATCTCCACCGTCTCATCCTATACCTGATTTTTCTCCTCTTTTCCCCTTCCCCTCATCTTTTCCTTCCAAGGCATTCATTTCATTAGATGCTGAAAAAACATTAGACAAAATTCAACATTCCTTCATGTTACAAGTGTTGGAAGGATCAGTCTTGAAATTTATATTGGGTACTTTACTGTTGTTATGAGAAAACACATAACTAAAGCTAACTGTAGAAGGCAGGGATTGTATGGCTTAAGATGCCAGAGAGGTAGAAGTGGATCATGGCAGATCAGCATGGCAGCATTCAGCAGACATGTTGGTTGGAATAGATTCTGAGAGTTCACATCTATCAAGGCAAGCAAGAAGCAGAGAGAATTAGCTGGGAATAGTGAATAGCTTTAAGACTTGAGAACCAATGCACTGTGACATACTTGCTTCACCAAGGTCTCACTACCCAAGCATCTCAGGACAGCACTACCAACTAGGGACCAAGTATTCAAATGTCAGAGACCACAGGGTATATTCTCATTTAAGTCACCACAACATTGATATTTTGGGAAGAAGCCATCTAGAATGACATCAGTATAGATTGGGTTAATAACAACAACAAAATTCCATACATTCAAACCTCAGAATTAAGATAAGAGTTGAGTGAACTTTACTAGAGTGTTCAGTTGCCATCTCTCTAGCTTCTAAAGCAGTTCCTTGATAATGTGCCATGTGGCTCTATGACCATGACTTTGGCAGTTTGGAGTATATCAAGAGAGTTAGAAAAAACAATTAAGGAAGAAAGTCATCAGCAAGAGAAGGTTGGAAGAAAGCATCCTTACAAGGGTCTCTGTGAAACAGCATTACTTACAAAGTGAGCAATGACATTAATCGAGCAAATTAATAAAGCAATGAACATACTAGATGTGTAAAAATAGAGAGAGTGATAATATTTTCTCAGGAGTGACCTTATACTTTCAGGATGGTTATTCAAGAATGTTTTATAAGATAATTGGCACATGAATTACAAACTGTAGGACACAGAGACTGTAAACCATGTGTAAAGGATAAGAGGCAATTAGTAAGTGATAAAAAGAACAGATAATGTCAAAGACATAAGAAAACAAGGAAGCAAGAAGGGAAAGAAGGAGCACTGTTTGTTCTTAATTGAAGGCTTTTCAGATGGTTAATAGGGTAACTTGGAATGAGATAAGCAAGTGAGTTGGGCTCCTTTGTACGGGGTTTGATGATTCAAGTCTAAATGTCCGTGTATCTTTTAACTAGATCATACTCATATTAGTAATACATCAGTTGGTTAATTTTATTCTTCAGAATATAAATTGAAATGTGCTTCTGTTACCAAAGTGACTTGCCTGACAGTAGTTTTGACCTTGGCTGTTTCTGGACGAAGCCCTCTGATGTCTTTCTGCCTATCTCTCCATACATGCCACATACACCATAGTAGTGCACACAAGCCACTGGGAAGCTTTTTGGTACTGCATGTGTTGATCTCTGTTCTTGGCGTGATTACAGCATCACAGCTTGCAATATTGTGAATCATAGGCTGCCTTTTTCATTTTCTTCTTTATTTAGTCCTATAATTATCTAAATGAGCTTTAAAATTTTGAGTCGGAGCTTCAGACTAGTTTCTGACTCTGCTATTCCAAGTTTAAACTTGGTTCGATGCTTTACATGCCTAAACAGAAAAGAGCAATGGAACTTTGAAAACAGAGTCCAGATTCCCACCACCTATATACTCACCCAATGAGTAACCACTGCACTGAGATGAGTCATTTCTTGATGTCTATTTTTGTTAATTCCTTGTCAATAGCTTCCAAATAAAGACTAGCATGAAAGCACTTTCGTCATGCCTCAGGCTTCGTGGACATTCAAGGGATCACTGAGGATACCAATTAAGTTCCCTCTATGGAATGGCATAATATTTATATATAACATAAGCATAGTCTCTACACACTGTCAAATATCTTAGATTATTTTAAAAACATACCTTGTTTTGTTTAAATAGTATGTAAATAGTTGTTATTGCTTATTGTTTTGGGGGGAATAATGACAAGAAAAATAATGATATATTAAACATGGATACAACTTAGGAGAAAAAAATTAGATTTATCACCTTGTTAAATACAAGGTACCTAGGAGCGTGGAAGGGTAGTTGTTTGAATAAAGGGCTGTATCTCAGTGACACAGACAGTGTGTCATAGGATTGTGTGGAGCACTTTAAAAGGAGGCTATTAAAATGAGTACACAAGAGATTTGGACTGTGTAACAATGAGACATAAGTGAGACTTTGTTCAGAGTTGCTTGCAGTAGAAAGTAGAAATGATTCTGTTATTGAATTAACAAGTGTTATTGAAAAGGAATAAAGAAGTCAGTACTATCTGTAGTTAGGAAAGAAGAAAGCCACTCATTTTGGACCGGACCGGGGGTATCTGACCATGTCAGAGTTTTGAGAAATGATTCCTACTTTGCCTTCTTATGCTTTCAACCTGAATCCTGAATGGTTTTTTAACCTAAGTCACAAAGTGACATGGTCAGATATTGGTTGTAATGCTCTATAAGATTTTTTTTCAGTAGATGAACAAAAAGGTCATCTTAGACACCTTAAAATGATTTTTGGGACAGCTCCAGCTTTGTTCATGTATTTCAAGAGCATCTCCTTTTGAATATAAACATATCCATATAAATATAAACATACATATGCATGCCATTTATGCTACATGTTATTTTGACAAATCTGTGTTTTAAAATGGATTAAATTGGTTTACGTATGTTATTTAATGATTTGCTTTCTTAACGTTATTCCTGGTGCTGAATCTAAAAGGTTGCCAGTCTTCTTGATCTGTGGCTGACTTACTGTGACTTTGATCTGGGATTCTGTGGTCTTCAGACAAGCTGCATGTTTAACAAGACATTTTTGCCTTTTTGTATTTTGGATTTACACATGGTTTGTACATATGTGTTATTTTCTCCTTGAATATTGAATTTTTTTGCTTATTTATTCAAAGTATACATTTTTACTAAATGTCCATGTTTTGGATACAAGTTGTATATGTATAGTCTATGAGTTATCTTCTTGCATTTGTAAGGGCGTATACTCAGGAGTTTTAAATTTAAATGTGATAAAATATATTGGCTCTTTTCTTTACTGCTTTTGTTGTACTTAAAAAATACTAACCTATTCTGATGACATGAATGTTCACATAAATGACTTCTTTATATTTATGATTCAAGTATGTGGTGTCCTTAGCAATAGGTCCTTACTATCAAATTCTGGAGAGTAACCAAGAGAAATGACAATAGCTTATGTTTGAATAGTTTGTGAGACTCCTTAGGCCAACAAATCAAAAAGAGTTAACTCATTCCTGATATTGTTCTTGGTACTGTTTTTTGTTTGTTTTTTGTATTGTGTTCTGCCTTGTTGGGTTATTGATCTCTCATTGTAGGGTAACTACATTTAATCTCTTTTCATATATGTGTTTGTGTCCATCTTAGAAACCTATTACAGCAGTAGGTTTTGCTGTGGATTTTTAAAGAGCTATTAGTGTTAGATAGCCCTCCATCCCTATAGTCCTTCATCGACTTTGCTTTCCCAAAGGAGTATTCATGAATAGTGGAGTGCTTATCTATAATGTACAAGGACCATGGTTCAGTCCCTCGCACTGCAGAAAGGAAATAATTTCTAAAACTAGTATTATACAAATTGGCACAAATATTATGAGAAAATTTTGAGTAATAGTTTTTCCATTTATAAATACATAATGGCTTTTCAATTTATTCAGTACTCTAGTGAATGTTATTTTAAAACTGAATTGACCCAAGTTTTCTTGAATAGATGTACATTTTTTAAAATTTTAATTTATTATTATTTTTTACTTATTTACTTTACAACCTCCTCACTGACCCACTGCAGGTCACTCCCTCCCACAATCCTTCCCCAATCCATCCTCCCCTTCTCCTTTGAGTGAGTGGGGGTTCCCTGAGTATACCCCTACTCTGACACATCAAGTCTCTGCAAGTCTATGTTCTTCCTCTCCCACTGAGACAAGGCAACCCAGCTAAAGAAACAAATCTCATATACAGTCAACAGCTTTTCAAATAGCCCTCACTCCATTTATTTAGGACCCACATGAATACCAAGCTGCACATCTGCTACATATGTGTGGAGAGGCCTAGGTCCAGCCTGTATGTATTCTTTGATTGGTGGTTCAGACTCTGAGAACCCCAAGGGTCCAGGTTAGTTGACTCTGTTGTTTGTATTCCCTTTGGGACCCTTTTTCCTATCTTCCATATGAATCCTCAAGCTCCACCCATTCTTTGGCTGGGGGTGTCAATATCAGCTTGAGTAAGCTGCTAGGTAAAGCCTCTCAGAGGATAACATGCTCCTGTCTGCAAGCATAACAGATTATCATTATCAGTGTTAGGGATTGGTACTTGCCCATAGGATGGGTGAGATGTATATTTTATAGTATAACTTAAAATGGCAAGCTTTAGTTTAAGATCCTAATTCATTTTCAAAATGGACTAATCACTGTTACTGTGCATTGTAAAATAAGTTAATTTTTGATATTTAATTCAGGAAAAATTTCAGTTTTGCTTATAATTAACTTTGAAATATGAATCTGCTTTTCTTACTATACTGTAATGAACTGAAATATATAGTGATGTGCTTCCAGTGAACATTTAGCTTAAGAATTGAGGTGTGCTGGATTTTTGAGATAACACAGAAAAAGGTTAAGTGATTTTTAATAACTGATTAATTTTGGAACAGTTTTGCTTTATTTACTGAATATATATATATATATATATATATCTTATTTGCTGTTGTTACTTTAAAAATGGCAATTAGAAAATGTTTTTATATGGGTCAAATCACACTTCTGCTTTTATTTCTACTATACTTGCACAGTGGTAATAGACAGCAGCAATTTAGATGCAAGTAATTCATTACCTGTAAGTAATGCGGCAGATTAGAGGAATTATCTGTTTTAATCTGACAATTTCCCACTAGCATCAAGAAAGCATGGACCTCAGGAGTGTATGAACTTCCCAGCAGCCATCTGCCTTCTCTACCTACGTCAACTTTTGTTCTACCCCTTATATCCAACGGTTTCCATTTTAAAGGTTTCAAACATATCTTTGATCATTATACAATTTTAGAAGTGTTCAGACATTTCAGATATGCTCCTTAGAAACCACATCTTGTTGGCTGTTTGGTGAAGCCTGTTAAGGTTTCAAGGCTCTGCTCTTAATTTTGCCTGCTTTGTAAGTTCCTTCTCTCTTCCAAACAGAAGGTTCATCCCTGTGCCCACTATGTCTCCACTGTCATTCCTACACAGGTCTCCCAACATTATGAAAATGTTCCAGTTTTAAAACATTCCTCATTTACCAGTCCGTAGTTCCTCTTGGCCTCCTGTTCCTCCTATTTCCTGACACTAGCCCATATCTACATCATACCATGTATACAAATATTTTAAATGTATTAAAAAGTAAATCTTATTAATGTAAAATTCTGAATTTATTTTAAACAAATATTTTAAATTTATTTTTATAGTAAGTGAATGTTTTTAATTAAAATATAATTATATCACTTTGCCCCATCACTTTCCTGTAGCCAAACTCTCAAATATCCTTCTTCTTATACTCTCTCAAAGTTTTGCTCTCTTAACATACACACATTCTCTCTCACACAAATATAAACATAAAATGTAGTCTGCTTTTGTCACTTGTGTATATGTGAATTCAGGACTGACCACTTTGTATTAGATAACCAAGTTGGGGGTACATCCATGGGAGAGACTAATTGTCCCTCTCTTAGCAGTCACTGGTTGCCTGTGGGATAAGTGGGAACCTCTGAGAGTTTCCTACTCCCACATTAGCCTATCTATTGATATTACACACTGTTGAGGTCTTCTACATGAAGCCTCTTCTGGAAGACACATGGACTTCATCGTAGATTTCCTAGACCTCTCATTTTTACAATCTTTCTTACCTGTCTTCTATGATGTTCCTGAGCCTTAAGTGCAAGGGTTGTGTTGGAGACATATTTGTTGGGCCTGGCCTCCCTACCATCAGTTGGTCTTTGTAATGTGCTTTGTGGATTCTTGTAATGGTCTCCATTTGCTATAATGAGAAACTTCTCTGATGAGAGATAACTGTTGTGAGTATAAAAAGAACAAGTTTTAGCACATAGTTAGATTATGCTGGTCCACTAAAATGGCAGTAGTAAGTTTTCTTCTTTGATCCATGATCTCACTAGCCCCAGGGAATCGGTTAGCTTTCTCTAACTAGCATGTTATCCTTCCTCTTGAGTTGGTTTTAAGTTTAATTAGACAACTGTTGGTTAGTGGGACCAACCTAAGAGCCCCCCACTATTGCACCTTCAGTAATATTTTGCCATGCTGGTCGTTGTTGTGGTTCATTGGTTTCATAGCTGGACCACACTACTGACTGCTTCTCTCCCTTGGAAGCTTATATCGTACTTTTTGGTACAATGGGACCTAGACTATAGGAGAAGGCTTTCAGGTTGGATCCATCTCAGATCTTCAGAGCTCTGAATCTTATGTGTGCAGTGTTTTCAGCAATAGGAGCTTAACTTCAACTTCTAACAGGCAATCAGAGGCTATAATAGCCTATATTGTTTTAGGAGTCACTTGGACTACTCTACACAACTTGAGTGGAGGATTTTTATGCCTGATATTGGAGTTTGTTAGTCTATGACACTTGTGGGGAGCCATGTCTGCACAAGTGGCATATATTATTGTATGTGTGTACATGCATATTGTATAAATATATAATATATATTAAATAATGCATGTATTATATAGTTTTAGGTTAGTATATAATAAAAATAATACATTTCCTTGAGGCTTTGTGGTGTTATTGACTCTCCTCTCTATCCTTCTCTCTTGACCTTCATCTCCATCTCTAATTAAAGTGCCATCCCTGTTTTCCTTGTTTCCTGCTTTATATCTTCTGTATCTTTCTATTCCCTCTAATGTCCCCAAACCTATGGTCCCTTTATACTTCCTAGATTCTACTGTCATTTAATGTCACACATCTGGAGTTTGGAGCTAAGAATGGCAGATGATAGGTAACATTTGGAGTTTATCTTTCCATGTCTGGGTTTCCACTCTCAGAATAGTCTTTCCTAGGAATGGCCATTCACCTGCAAACTTTATAATTCATGGGAGAATTAAAAAGGTAAAAATAAAAAGGTTTCTAAATATCATAGCCTGTCTCTGTAACAATCATTTTAGTATAGAAAGAAGAATATCAAGTATTTGTTAAAAATTAAAGTAATATTAGAAAAGACTGCAGTTTTATTCAATAGGAAATAAAACATTAAAATTCATAATTCTATTATTCAATATTTTCATTTTTTGTGAAAATTTTTGAAAATCAAATACCATTGATTACTTTCACTGCTCACACCTACATAAAATCAGCAGAAATATTTATAATTTCCAAATATTTGAATAAGAACAAAATAGAGGGCCTAAAAATGTTAAAGAAATTTACATGACTGGAATAAATAATAGTAATATTAAAGAGACACACTACTTCAAGTACAATGCAATGCATGTCTTTATTGCCATATACTTTCTAGACATGGGTAAAACAAGACATAGAATCTCTGTTTTTAATTATTGAAATAACAGTAAAGATAACAAGCTATTCATATGAGAAGTCAGATGTAAATTATCCTAATCAATCTCTCCCTTATGTGCTTAACCCTTTTCAATACAAAAACACATGTAATTGTTTCTTAATAAAGTGATTGTTTAGAAACTACTTTAGAAATACTGTTTTGAGACTAGAGGATTGACTCAGCAGTTCAGAGTACTTGTTGCCTATGCGATGGGCCCAGGTTTAATTTTGAGCACCCATGTGGTAGCTCACAACTCTCAGAAACTCCAGTTTCTGGGAATCTAGGACCTTCTTCTAATTTCTGCATTTACCAGGCATACATATAGTACATAAATGTCTACAGGAAAAGCAATTATACACATAAATACATTTTTAAAAATTAAAAACTTATATTCAATAATACCTTAATATCCATTTTAAAGCATGTAGTGGCTATTCCTGGTTGTCAACTTGACTACGTCTGAAATGAATTACAATCCAGAATTAGAAGGCTCACCTGTGGCCCTAATCTGGAGGCTGAGAGATACAAGTTTCTGACCTGAATCTTGGCATAGAGACCTTGAAGAATAGTGGCTACAAATCCCATAGGATTAACATGAAAAGCTCTATGAGTTCAAGGTCATCTGGGGTTAAAGGTGTGGTGGCACACACCTTTAACCTGGGCCACACTTTTTGCTAGAGACGTATATAAAGACATTGAAAGAAGGAAAGCTCTCTCTGCTTCGCCTGCTTGCCTTGTGGGACTGAGCAATTGCTGGATCCTTGGACTTCCATTCACAGCTGCTGCCGTGACTGTTGTTGAGAGTTGATTGTTGAGAGTTGGACTACAAACTGTAAGTCATCAATAAATCCCTTTACTACATAGAGACTAAATTCTGTGACTCTAGAGAACCCTAACTAAGACAAAGCAAATAATTACAATATTCATTTTTATTTAAAATATCTCCATACAATATCTACATTATAAATGTCTCCATATAACATTGACATTATAATATTTAATAAGGGAAGAATGCTGTATATTTGGATCCCACAAGACAGAAGATCTGGCGGATGCTCAGCTTTCTTGTGGGATCCAAGAATAGAACATTGCAGTTTCATTGCTAACTTTGCACATTTAAAAGTAGTTTCTTTTATAAAAAATTAGTTTAAAAATTTTATATTTATGAGTGTTTTACTCACATGGATGTTTGTTCAATGTGTGTGTGGCTCATGCCTGCAGGGGACAGAAGAGGGTTCCTGATCCCTTGTAACTGTAGTTATGGAGGATTTTGAGCTCCCCCCCTCCACATGTAGATGCTGGGAATCCGACCTGGTTCCTCTATAAGATCAAATGATCATAAATGTTACGCCATCTTTCCAGACCCAGCAATTTTTTGATCATCACACAATGGCTACAAATGCATGCCCCAGCCCCTTCACCAGCCAGTGGAGGCTTGTACCATAGTATGTGCCCCACAAGTAAGTCTTTCCACTGCACTTATCATAGGAAAATGTCACTGCCTATTATTAGACTGTCTGTGGCTCTCAGTTTCTGTGATGACATCGCATCATCAAGGCATAATTCTTCTGACATTTGAAAGTCTGGTTTCTGTCACAGGAGACACACGTGCTCACTTGGACCTTGGGAACCTGCTGCTCTTCACACAGAGCCTGTAAGGAAAATGTCCACAGTAACCCTGCTTACCTTTCAGCTAGAATTTTATTATTTCTCTTTGTCCTTCTTAACCACAGTCTTTCACTTCAATGCTAAAAGACAGGAAAGGTAGAAACATCAGGCCGACATAGTGTGAGATTAGGCAGAGGAGTTGGGGCCGTTGGGTTCTTCAGAGTTTCTGGATTGGTGATTCCTCATCTCCCTCCCCATTCTTGGCATTTCATTTAAGCGAATGCTAAGAAAATCTCCCACTTTTATGTTCAGGCATACCCTTTCATGTCTGTTTGGTGTTATCTTCTTCAGTGGCATTTTCAAATGTCTTAAATTGCGCAGCCCACAGGACAGACTTGACTGAAAGGATGTGGTTACCATGGCACTCAAAAGACAATTTCCAGAGAGAAAGTGTATCTTCTCTACAAACAGAAGCAAAAACTCAAAATAGATAGAGTGACATATTTTCTTTCCAGAAACCGAGGACAAAATGTACAGTAGATGTTAGTTAAAAGCAACATCAAATTTTTGGCTTTAAATTTCTTTATTACTTTAAATCCAATCTTTTCAGTAGCTTTTAAGCCTGATGCTGCCCAGAGCATGAGTGCTGTGGTTATTCCTATAGCCCAGTGTATTAAGGATGTCCATATTCTTGAATTCTAATGTAAGCGACTGCATGAGATTCCTCCTCTCATACCCATGGACCGTCACCACACTCCTCCTAGGATTCTTCCCACATTCATACTATTTTCAGATCTAAGCGCCATATGGGAATCAAGCTACATAGAGAAATCACGGTGTGAATTCTAGAAGGCTTGAGCTTGTTGAAAATTTGTCTAATCTTCTCAAATTGTGAGTAAAAAAAAGAAAGAAAAAGGAAAAAGAAGAGGTTATCTGAGTTACCCCGTTAAATGGCTGACTAAAAATAAAGAGAGCACTTGCATCTCTATGTAGTTACTTTCTCTGACTTGTATCTAGATTCTGTATTCCATTTCTAATCAGTAATAAGAGACTTTCTATCTAAGTCTAAGCTAAAATGGAGAGTCATTCATTGCTATCAAAAACAGTTGACCCTTTAAACAGCTGCCCTCGAAAATCACAGGAAAATTTAGCATTTGAGGCTTTTTTTCTTTTTTCTTTTTTCTTCTTGTTTTTCGAGACAGGGTTTCCTCTGTGTAGCCCTGGCTGTCCTGGAACTCACTCTGCAGATCAGGCTGGCCTCAAACTCTGAAATCCACCTGTCTCTGCCTCCCAAGTGTTGGGATTAATGGTATGTACAACCACTGCCAGGCTTTGAGGTGGTTTTTTTGTTTGTTTTTGTTTTTGTTTTTTTGGTTTTTTTTTTTTTTTTTTTTTTTTTTTTTTTTTTTTTTTTTTTTTTTTGAGACAGGATTTTGCTGTTTTCCTGGCTGACCTAGAACTTCCTTTGTAGACCTCTAACTCAGAGATCCACCTGTCTCTGTCTCCTGAGTGCTGGGATTAAAGGGTATATGTACAGTGAGGCATCTGTTCTTAGAAGTACCTAGGAGATCTTGGGATGATTTGTAATGTGTTTGTTTCTCAGATTGTTCTGTGTAGAAAAATTGTGTTGGAAATATTTTTTTTTACATCAAATTCACATGTCTTCAGTTGATATATGAAAGGATGTCTTCAGGGATACATGACATATTTATAAAAAAACTAATATCTTGATGAAATTGAGAAACTATTATCCAATTTATTTTAAAAGTTATGTTGTTCATGAAATGATCACTACATAAATGATTAATTGTTTGGACATCATAAATGTATGAGTTTATATCCTTTAGTGTTGTTGGTGCTTCTTTGTCACCTCCAGTTGATTCAGGTAGCTATCTTACGATCACTTAGAACTGCTTTTTCTTCTTTACAAGTCATATGTCTGTTACTCTAGAAGGCATGTGAGTAGATAGAGAATATGTTTAAAGGAATACAAATAGTTATAGCTAACTTAAGTAAACATATTTGCAAGCTTATTTTGTTGTTGTGTGCTTGCTTGCTTATTTTGCGTTATTTGTTTGTTGCAATGTCTCTTGTACCCCAGGCTGGGCTCAAACTCCCTTTGTACTTAAGGGTGACCTAGAACTGTTGGTCCTCCTGTTGCTATCTCCCAAGTACTGGCATGTCAGTTATATTCCATCATGGCCACCTTATAGGCTTGATTTCAAAAGCTCATAGAATGGAGGAAGAGCCTCAAAAGGACAAAACCAAGACAGCAATAGAAACAAAACTTTCGGGAATTTGACTGTGGTTATTTGATAGGATCAGCAAGAATATAGGATGCTTGGAGTGTGTTCACAACTTTTCTCCATTATCATGATAAGTTTCAATGTCCGAGGAGTAAAAACACTTGTTTAAGCTCCGGACAGATATATGATTCTTGACTGGAATGATAGCAAGTGCTTTTGTTTTTAACTCAAGGTGTGGGCAAAGCCTTTGCATTGTACCACACACATATATTGGAACCTGAGTGATTCCATGAAAAGAAATCAAGATATGTTAAAACATATCTTGGGACAGGTAGTGAAAACAATGCCTGTCGACAATCTTACAATATGTCTTAGTTAGGGTTTTACTGCTGTGAACAGTTGCCATGACCAAGGCAAGTCTTATAAAGGACAACATTAAATTGGGGCTGGCTTACAGGTTCAAAGGTTCAGTCCACTATCACCAAGGCAGGAACATGGCAGCATCCAGACACGCCTGGTCCAGGCAGAGCTAAGAGTGCCTGTTAGGCAGTTAGGATGAGGTGACACACCTACTCCAACAAGGCCACACCTTCTAATAATGCCACTCCTTGAGTCGAGCATATACAAGCCATCACATAATATTTACTGATGTGGTCTGAATGCAAAATGCACCCCATAGTTTTATGTTTTTGGAGACTTGGTCCCAACCTATAGCAGCTATAGGAAGTAGAACTTGGGTAGAAGTGACTATACTGTTTGACCTTGTGATATTTCAGCACAGCTCCACTTCCTATTCTTGCTTGCCTTCAGGAGCACAGATCCAATGTGACTAGCCATTATTCTGTCTCTGACACTGTGCTTTCCTGCCTGCTGCCTTGTTTTCCCTTCTGGGATGGACTCTATCACTTTGGAACAATAATCCAAAATAAAGCAATGTTTCCTTAACTTGTTTTTGTCTGAATATTTATCACAGCAATAGATTAAAAAAAATAACTAAGACACTTGTTTTCTAGTACTTCTCAGGGGCGAGTCCCAGATTAATTAAAAATTTTACTACCAATTGAAGTAAATTTGACAGTTTTTTCTTTTTAATCATTTCTTTAAAATGTGTAAAAATACAAAAAATATATCTCTGTTTTTCATTCCACCTTTCATTTT
>JADRCD010192803.1:2650-47557 GCA_019843815.1 Montemys delectorum | reverse complement strand
TTTTTTTTTTTTATTCTCCTTAATCATATCTAATTTCGACCACTGGTATCTAATGGGCAATTGCAGGTTTGCCAAACGCTTGTGTCATTAAAAAAGTTATTTTTTACATGCTGTAAAACTTGTATATTATGTTTAAATGTTCTCTGTATATAAAAAAAATCTAACCTTAGCTTTAAAAATATCACCTTTTATATCTTTCCCAAACCACTTCTGGAATCATGAAGTATTAAGTATTTCTTCTTATGAAGAGCCCTTTGTTATCATTCCAGTTTAAAATTTTTGGGTGCTGTTGTATTGCATCAGAATATCTCCCTTCACCCCTGAAAAGCACTGGACAGTGAAGGTGATGGGCTACAATAAAATGACCTGTCTTGATTTTTAAGTGCTGGATTCACCTTCCTCCAGAGTCCTGGGGACATTTGGAAAGAGGAGCTCCTGGAGGGCTGAAGGCTGGCAGGGCCTTTCCATGGTTGCTCTGTACAAACTCATTAGATCACCTCTGCTTTACATTGTTCTCAGCAGTAGTTAAGCAGTAATGAGGTGGAGATGCATCTTCTTTAAGCATCCTGCTGTCTATGTGGGCTCCTGGGGACATAGGCAAATTTTAAAAGGCAGCCACACATTCTACTGACTATTAACAGTTCCAGACCAAGGGTATCAGGGATGGAGGAAGAGGCTGAGGACAACACTCTGCCCTCATTTAAATACTCTTCATGATTTAGTGGTAATTACTTCTTTTAAAGTCCAGTCACCTTCAAAATATTACACAAGAGAAAGGAGAGAAAAAAATGACATGGTTCATGGCCAAGAACATTAATAAAAGTATTTCTAAAGTAGGATCTTATTTTCATTTTCTGTTTAAAATTTTTCATTTTTTATCATCTCAGTTGCCAAATTTCAATCTTCATTGATTAAAAACACAGCAGAACTCCTTGCATACAAATTTATTCAGTTTTGCAAACATTAAATCATCATTAGATTAGAATGACAAGCATGACAAAATTAATACACCAAAAAAAAAGGTTCGGGGAATACAAAATCTAAAATGTATTGAATTAGGTTTTAAATTGAACCCACACAAGCTTATGTTCAATGAAAACCAATATTGCATACTTTTAAATCAATTATTTTATAATCATCTCCCTAAAGCCTTTAATTTACCAAGAAATACTAAAGTTGAGCATAAAAGTGCCACAGAAATGCAAATTGGATCTAAACTTCCACTAAATCCATCAAATGTCGTTTCACTTCAATTTACCAAGTCACTTTTCAAGAGTGAATCCTGGAAGTGTCCTCAGTGCCCATTAATGCTACAATTAAGAACCATATTACAGTAAAAATAAAATGACATAATTATTTTGAACAATTATAGATCTAAACTCTTTAAGGTAACTTATTGTGCGAACCATAGGGTACTGAGCTCTTTCAGAACTTTACATGTAATTAAGATCTAATTTCCAAGTCTAGCAAGCAGTTAAGCAAGGGCAAGTCTTGCTTTTGAAATATATTTTTAAAGGAGAGAAAACCCTCCATTGATTATACCATCTTGTGGTTATCAAGTGAGTGTGGGGGAGAAGCTGAGGCCTGAAATATACCATTGGGGTTAAGATTGCAAATCCCCTGAGATATGAGGCACCAGAACAGAAGCACAATCAGACAGAGACCACGCCTCAGGTGCCCTGGTAAGGCAGGCAGAGAGTGTGGGACCTAGACCTCTGAAACTGCATGGAGAGTTCATCTGTAAGAGGCAGTCCCTAAAGGTCAGCTGTCAGGATCTCTGGGTTTGGAGATAGACATTAGGATAGATTTTTTTAACATGTTTTGTGCTTGCCAGGGTTTTGTTTTCTCCCAATCGCTGTATTCCACAGTAATGAGAAAAAGAAAAAAGTTCAATGATAACAAAGAATCACAGGAATGACTGAATAAGTTAGAGATCTATAACTCATTTGAGGCTGGATCAATGTTATTAACTGATCAGAATAAGAATTGCCCATGTTGGTGCTTAACCCTTTGGGATTCAACTTCCTATCTTATTAATGGGATCAAAATAGAGATCTGGCAGTCAAGAAAATACTCCAAAAATTGATTTTAAATTCTAGTCTATCATCTTTCTCTCACAAAGATTATTGTTGAAACAAAGAAAGTAAAATAAGCCTCATGACTAAGTTGACTACTTCCAACCAGTTTCAGGAGTCAATACCTGACCATGGGAGACTCCATTTGGTTCTGATTTTTTTTTTCTATTGCCTCCACAGCTACGTAGTAGGGCCACAACTCAGGACTCCAAAAGCTCCAGATATGAAGTAATCAGAATACATACCAATGTGTGGTTCCAAACCTCAGGAAGTGAATAGATAAAAGATCTAATATGAACCATGGAGTAAACCATGGTAAAGGACAATGGTTCTCAACCTGTGGGTCACAGATGACCCTTACACAGTAGTCACCTAAGACCATTGGAAAACACAGGTATTTACATTACATTTGTGATCTAATATAGCAAAATTACAGTCATGAGGTAGCAATGAAATACTTTTATGGCTGGAGGTCACCATACCATGAGGAACTACATTAAAGGGTTGCAGTGTTAGGAAGGTTGAGAACCACTGCACTAAAGGATCATTATTTGATGTAATTACAAGATGGTAAGCGTCTGACTGAAGGAAGAAGTCACTGAAGACAGACATGTCTTTGATAAGACTTATCATGGCCCTAGCATCTTGTCTGCCTTTCTATTCTGTGCCGACCATGAGGTGAGCAACTTTGATTCACCACATCTGGCTCTGGCTGGCATGATGCAAGCCACTATCAGAAACCCACATCAGTGCACAAGCTAATCTAAGATGGTGAGCCAAAATAAGGCTTTCCTTTCTTTAAGTGACTTTTTTTTTCAGGTATTTTTGACAGATCACCATCAACAAAATAAAACAAAACTTGTCCAACCCACAGACCTGCAACAATCCCATAGAAAAGGAATGTGTCACAGGGCAACATCTTGCTGAATTGCCTGGGCTGGAATCCCAGCTGAACCACTTCATTGACAAAATAACCTTATGTGAGCTACATTGCATCCTTGAGCCAGGGATGACTTCATCCACAAAATGAAGACGAGGCTTAGAAACTGTGAGAACTGAATGAAGAGACATGTGTGCTTCCCAGTAATGGGAATGTTAACTTAGCCATGGTGCTTCGTGTTCAAGGGGTGCGAGTGATACTTCCTCATGTGAAGTGCAGGTTTGTAGTACCCAGGACACCTATCCTTAAACAATTAACACCAAGAACCTTAGTAAAAGTTCCAGCTTACACACCGACCAATGAGAAATTCTCTTGCAGGTGCCTGATGAAAGAAACAGCCTGTGGCCTTGCTCACCTCCACTAATGGGCTTCAACATGAGGCCTGAGCATCTCCCTGCTCACTGGCTCTCTGACCTGGTAGACTGAAGAGCGCAGTGGGCACACTCTTCAGTAAGTCTTCAAAGAGCAGGGAACAAAGACCTTCACAAAATAAGCCCAAATTGCTACAAGAACAGGTTATGAAATAGACAGCTATCTATAGTTTCTGCCTCTTTCCTCTTATTATTCCACTATTGAACTTCCTTCAATCGACTGCCTAAATGAAACACTACTTGAAATTGCCTGATGACTGCGATTAACAATTCTTAACACCTACTAATGTATTGTAGCAGCTGTATGCAAAGCAGCTTATTTAACAAAGGTTAAATGAGACATTGTATTTACAGAAGAGTTTAACATCAGATTTTGTCTACAACACAGATTCTTGCAGCCAACTGTGGCGAGCAAGCAATTTACAACACTGTCAGGAGTGTAGTTCTTAGAGACACTTTAAAGACGCGTCTACTGAATTTACTATAGGATTCTTTTCCCACTAAGCAAGGAGTGCTCTTAAAATGTTTCTGATTCAGTTGAACTTAGAACGGTGAAAGGTGTTTATACTTGATGTTAGTCCTTAAAGCCTGACAGACAAAGATTAATAGTATTTTGGCCAAGCAACTTTTAATGTTGTGATTTGCTCTGACATTGTGCTTGGAAATTTCATACAAATGTAAGCAAAAGCAAGAGGAAATAGGGGAAAGGAAAGATAACGGAGAAATCTAGAGGAGAGTTTACTAACAATACAAAAGTCTGAGAACTTCTTCTACAATAGAAATCAACTCTAACTGCAGCTTCCCCAAGTATTAAAACACTAAAGCAGGCAACTATTATCTACCCACACCAATCCCATACATGAGGGATAGGGGATAGAACTCAAGTCTTCATATGTCAGGCAGGTGTTCTAGCACCGAGCCACACCCCAAGTCTCTCACTGGGGGATTCTAGGCAGGGGCTTTACCACTGAGCCACACCCCAGCCCCTCACTGGGGGATTCTAGGCAGGGGCTCTACCACTGAGCCACACCCCAGCCCCTCACTGGGGGACTCTAGGCAGGGGCTCTACCACTGAGCCACACCCCAGCCCCTCACTGGGGGATTCTTGGCAGGGGCCCTACCACTGAGCCACACCCCCAGCCCCTCACTGGGGGATTCTAGGCAGAGGCTCTACCACTGAGCCACACCCCCAGCCCCTCACTGGGGGATTCTAGGCAGGTGCTCTACCACTGAGCCACACCCCAGCCCCTCACTGGGGGATTCTTGGCAGGTGCTCTACCACTTGAACTTCTAAAAACTGTGAAGTCGTTCTGGAAAGCAACTAGTGTCAGCCTGAGTTTAGCTGCCCAGAATCTTTGGGGAGACATTTTGAATCAAGATGAATTCTTGTCTGGGAAAGCCTTCCCATAAATTGAAAGAAAACCTAGCTTAAATCAGATAGAAACCTCAACACCAATATAAAAGAGCTCTTAAGAATTCTAGTCAGTATTTTCTATAAATGAATATTTACAAGTTAGTAATAACAGGCTATGAATCTGCACAGCGATAAGGCTAAGCCACTAAATTCTGGGAAAAGAGAAACAGCAGTATTCAAGTTTACCAATTTTTCAGATTGGTCTAGGAGAGCCCCTTTTAGGGGGAGGAAAAAAAAAACATTTATCTGTAGGTTATTAGCAAGCTCTAATTATAAAAGGGAGTAACTTCCTCCTTCAAAAGCAACTTCAGTGTGAGCAACAGGGTACTTCACAACCCAACCCACCACCTCCTATTAAGGTGCAGGCCAGTCTATATCAGAGAGATTAAAACTCAGATAGGATGTGTCTCTAGCCATCTTGTGCTTAAACAGCTTTTCCATGTAAAACTTGGCAACATATATTCCCTCCCTACAAGAATATGCTTTTAAATAACTAAAACTCTCATACAAGTTCAACATAAACGTATATATAACAAACTGTCATTTTGTATTGCTACTTACACTTGCTTACATGGCAGCCCCTGGAGAACTGCCTCGAGAGCAAGCATAGGATTGCGATGGTACAAGTCAATCCTTCAACACCATGACATCAGAATTCAGCAGCAGCAGATGAAGTAAACTGCCTGCAGTCCTTGTTGACTGGGGCAGGATGACACGAGCCAGCACATGCCGACTCAGCCCCAGCATCATAATGCGAAGACAACATGATGATTCTGGTGTGGAAGTCATAGCCAAGAGCTAACAAAACTGGAACTAATGCCGCTGCTTTCCTGGAAAAAGTTCACTTAAAAGCCTAGAGGATGGAGCTCTTCTTTCTTTACAGTGGCCTAACAAACACCGCTTTGTTAGTCTTTCACAGACTGAGTTCTTACAATAAGCAGACTCACTTAAAAAAATTCCACCTACTGATCTACTGGCTGTCTTTTGCTGTAAATGTGCACATGTACACATGTATATGCATGTAACAGCCATAAGACAACCAAGTGTGCTTCTTTGGGTACTGGCCACCATTGTTTAGAAGCAAGGTTTTTCATTGGCCTGGAACCCATCCAGTATGCTGAAGCCTAGCCATCCCCCATATACCCCCTATTTCTGCCTCCTCAGAACTGAGATTACAAAAATGTGGCCACAGGAGTCTTTTATTAATATGCATTTTGGGGAAACACATTACCAAATGAATCATCTCCCCAAATTTAATGTCTTTTAATCATAGTTTAACAGGTGGGAAGAGATGAGCCTTAAAGGAATTCTAGGGAGATTCTTTTCCTAGCTGCATACTTTCAATCTCTATATTGCCTCATTGTTCACCTTGCTTAAATCAGAAGCCACTTCATTTCCACTGGGTAGATCCATTTTGCATATGAAGAAGCAGAAGGAGGTCACTGTCCTTCCTCAAGGTCACAAAGCTAGTAGGTTGCAGAATAGGTTCTATCTCAGAGCTCCAAATTCCCCATCCTCCCCTCAGTCCACTGGGCCATGCTGCTCCTCTGGCTGAACTAAGAATGGATTAGAATGAGGATCACCATAAAAGTTTGATTTTTCCATTCACCACTCGTGGCTGCCTTTGCAAGCTTAATACTAAGAGGCTGATTTGGTATTCACCTTCAGTAGTTTTCCTTACTTTGATGAGGCAGCGTAGACTATGACTGAAATGCATGGGCCTCATAATCTATGCCAATATGTATGGTTTCAGGTTAATTATCTGAAGGGTGAGGCTGCTAGGATTCTGGTTATGTAAATGGATAATGTGGCTTAAGAGGGGGGCATTCCATATTTTTCACAGCAAACTGGTTCCTTGCCTTCTTCATACTACTGTGTTCTTTGAAAACTTTATTATCAGGAACACTGGGTGTGAAAATTTCAGTTGACAGCAAAGAATGTACATTTTCTAAGTTTAAAAAGATAGCAAATAAAACTAATAATAATAATAAAAACAGCTGGGCTTGACTCTACCCAGGTCACAGTCACCTTTTCCTATACATTCACTGATAAGTGGATATTAGCCCAGAAACTCAGAATACCCAAGATACAATTCACGAACCACATGAAACTCAAGAAGGAAGACCAAAGTGTGGATACTTCGGTCCTTCTTAGAAGGGGGAACAAAATACCCATGGAAGGATTTACAGAGACAAAGTATGGAGCAGAGATGAAGGAATGACCATCCAGAGACTTCCCCACCTGGGGATCCATCCCATATACAGTCACCAAACCCAGACACTATTGTGGATGCCAACAAGTGCTTGCTGACAGGAGCCTGATATAGCTGCCTCCTGAGAGGCTCTACCAGTGCCTGACAAATACTGAGGTGGATGCTCTCAGCCAACCATTGCACTGAGCACAGGGTCCCCAATGGAAGAGCTAGAGAAAGGACTCAAGGAGCTGAAGGGGTTTGCAGCACCATAGGAGGAACAACCATATGAACTAACTAGTACCCCTAGAGCTCCCAGGAACTAAACCACCAGCATATGGTGGAACTCATGGCTCCAACTGCTATGTAGCAGAGGATGGCCTAGTCCGTCATCAATGGAAGGAGAGGCCCTTGGCCCTGTGAAGGCTCTATGCACCAGCGTAGGGGAATGCCAGGGCCAGGAAGTAAGAGTAGGTGGGTTGGTGAGCAGGTGGTAGGGGGAATAGGGGGTTTTTGAAGGGGAAACAAGGGGATAACATTTGAAATGTAAATAAAGAAAATATCTAATAAAAACTGGAAGAAAAAGAAGATTCTGGAATAAGGTCTTAGGGATTCTTGCTAGAATCTACCACTGGTCACTGAAATCACAAGTTAGCTGTCACAAATGGCAACATGCTCAGCGGTCTAGAGAAGCTGGTGAAAAGGGAAGAGTGTGTTTGGAGTGATGATGAACCCAGAGTCACAACATATAGATGTTTCTGGAACCCTGAAATGCACTGTTTGCTTGTTGAATCTCTGAGGGCAACATACAAAACGGGATAGAAAAAGGACAGGAGTCTGACCTTCAACAGATGGGGCTGTGTTTATTAGCACACACAGGGAGGGTCAGCCTCTCTCCTTTGGAAACCAAGGGGTCTGCCAAGGGAAAAAGGTGGCTGTGACCCTTTGTAGGAGTGGGGTGAGGTACTTGGGAAATGAGGAAACTGTTGCAGCCTTAGGGGGCTACACATCTATCCTGCAGTCTCTTCTCCCTGAAGAAGATTTGCCCATGGTGAAACAGGCTGTTCCCACAGACAGTCCTCATCTAGGATAATCAATAACAGATAATGGTGGAGTAATGTCACCTTTACGCTCATAGGACTCCTGTTTTACAACTAAGGCACTCTATCTCTGTTTTTATATGAAGGTTATGAACATTTTCATTTTTCAATTTTTTTAAAAAAGAATTATTTATTATTTTATGTCAGTCCACT
The DNA here is from genome assembly GCA_019843815.1 of Montemys delectorum. Lineage (NCBI taxonomy): Eukaryota > Metazoa > Chordata > Mammalia > Rodentia > Muridae > Montemys > Montemys delectorum. Next base: position 39,313 of record JADRCD010192803.1, on the reverse strand, counting down.
GTAGCAGTCCTCAGGAGAATCAGAAGAGGGCATCAGATCCCATTACAGATAGTTGTGAGCCACCATGTGGTTGCTGGGAATTGAACTCGGGACCTCTGAAAGAGCAGTCAGTTCTCTTAGCCACTGAGCCATCCCCTTAGCCTCTAGCCGCCCCCCCCTCCTTATTTTTATTTTTTAAAGCATGTTCTTAGGGTTTTTAGGGTTTTTACTGTTACAATGAAGCACCATGACCAAAATCAAACTGGGGAGGAGTTTATCGGACTTACACTTCCATATTGATGCTGTTTATTATCTAAGAAAGCCAAGGCTGGAACTCAAACAAGACAGGAACCTGGTGGCAGGAGCTGATGATACAGAGGCCAGGGAGGGATTCTGTTTACTGCTTGCTTCCCCTTGCTCTCTCAGCCTACTTTCTTATAAAACCCAGGACCACCAGCCCAAGAATGGCACCCCCACAATAGGGTAGGCCCTCCTCCACTGATCACTAATTGAGAAAATGCCCTACAGGCTGATCTTATGAAGTTATTTCCTCAATTGAGGCTCCCTTCTCTCTGATGACTCTAGCGTGTGTTAAGTTGACCCAAACAGGCCACTACAAAGCATAAATAGTTTCCTTGCATAAACATATGTATGTGTTCCATGTGCAAGCCTGGTGCCCATGGAGGCCAGAAGAGAGCATTGAATTCCCTGGAACTGGAGTCACAAGGAGTTGGTAGCAGTCTGGTGGGCACCAAGAACTAAACTTCTGCACAACAGAACTGCTATTAATCACTGAGCCACCTTACTATCCCCAAGATTGTAGACATTTTAAATATAAAAAGATATATAAATAGTCATGCATACATATAAAATATGCAAATGACCCAGGAACAAAAGCACATTTTCAAATATACTTCAACAAAAATGTCCATCTTAAGACCGTGTAGCAGCAGAGAACCTAATCAAAGAAGCCGCACTTCCCAAATAGCTTTATTGTAATTATGTTTTGGTCTAGTGTCCTTTACTTAAGACTTACGTGACATACCTTAAAAAAGCATCTCGGGGTGGGCGGGGTGGGGGAGGACCTTTATTACTTAGTAGCTTCTGTGGCCTCAGAAACATCACCTAGTTTGGTTTTTTAATCTCTAAAATAATAACCATAACACCTACTAACAAGATTTTTTATGAGAATTGCATTATTAATAAGAGCTACACATAAGGTCTGACATTTTGGAAGCACTAAATAATGTCAGAAAATTTTACCTTAAATTATTTTTTTCAGTTATCATTTTCTCTGGGCCTGAGTATTAATTGGTTTCGTCTATCACCTATCCTGCATCCAAAACAAAACGAGTCTCCTCAAGACTCTAGAAGCTAGACTACATCTCAGATCATGGTCCCATAAATGTAACTACTTCCCTATGACCCTTGCTACCAGCTAGCCAGAGAAGCCATGCATGAGGGCAGGCCCCTGCAGGGCCGTCCTCACAGACATCGGCACAGCTAACCTACAGGCCAGTTTTCCTCACTTGGCTAACTCTTGAGTTGTGCCATTCCTTCTCAGAAACCTTTTATTTATTTGTTCTGAACTGGTCCTTCCCAACACAGGGCTAAAGATTCGTGATTCATTCCAAAAATCAACCTCTTGGTCAGAGAGGTTTATTGGCAGATTTGAACAATAATTCATGTTTTATACCAGCCCCGGCTATGTTGTGTGGGGAGCTGAAATAAACAGAGACAAGTAGAGTTCCCGCTGGACACAGATTTAATTAGAAATCAGAGACTTCCAAAGGCAATCTATTTTACCATGGACTCCATCAGTAGTTTCTTTGACAAAGGCATAAAGAGAAATTTTGCTTCTTTATAATATTAAAGGCAGACAGACAGCTCCATTAATGGGTTTCTACCACTTTTTAGGTGTTTGAGTGAAGGCAGTGAAGTAGCCCTTCCGAGATTCAATGTGTTCATTTGTGAAATGATCGTGACATACAGGGAATCTACATTTCTACAACAGAGGTATTAACTACTTACAAGCTTCAGAGCTACCACAGGTCAGCGAACACCACTCTCACCGGGGCAAGGTTCAAAGGTCAGCTGCCGAAGCACATTGACCAGGTGCAGTTTCACGAAAGACAACCTCACACCAGCTCTTCCGCACACAAATCACCACGTAAGGAGTAAAAGTGAAGCTGGAGACCATGGCTCACATCTGTAACCCCAGTTCTCAGAGAAGTGGCCCCAGGTGATGCAGAACTCAAGACCATTTTTAGATACATAACCAGATCTGCTTTAGGCCAGCCTGGTCTACATGAGACCTTGTCTCAAAAACCAAACCAAACCAAACAAAAACTAGTATCTTGCCAAAGCCTGTCAGTGACTGGTTGTTTGCGCCTTAGCTCACTTACAGACTGCAAATGGCATATTCATATTTGCGCTATTTCATATTTCCTAGAGATGAATCTACCTGACACTTTACAGACAGACTGTCCCTAGGATGCAACTAGTTATGAAGGATGGAGGCACAGAAGTGAAACCCTGATGCTGACACTGGAGATCAGATTTAAATCAAGCTTGAGAAAGAAAGAGCTCCTGGGAACAAGGGCACCCCCCAGCCTCAGAGAGACACCACCTATGCAGCAACAGGGACTCAGCAGAGACCAAATGAACATAAATGAACAAAAAGAATGAAGTATTAGAGATGGGGAGAGATGGGGGAAAGAGGGAGAGAGCTTTAAACGATTCTATACAACACTAAAAGCATGATCCAAAGTAAGAATGAAGTGTAGGACTTCACCAGGACAGAGGAAAATTGCCTGTTCCACATGACGTGCAGGTGACAAGACAGAGAAGGCGGGCACCATTCAAATTACTCATGATGACTATTTTAATTTATGCATGCTAGGCAAGCACTCCAACGAACCACACCACATCTGCAGCTCTAATTCTCAATGTTTCTTATGTTTCAGATTATGTCATGCTAAATCAACACAAGCTTTTACCACTGTTTCAGTTCCCCATTTATGCACAACTCACTGAGTTTTAATGTTACAACCAAAACTTTTAAAGGACCTAGAAATACTGCAATTTTCTTCTCTACGGTTGCTCTGTGTGCATGGTGCTGTTTATGCCACAGTATGATAACCCTGTAGTTCTGAGCAGGAGGACTGTCTGCATGTGCCTGGGAAGGAGGCAGTAAGTCCTACAATGGTGGATGTTCAAATGCCCACTGGGAGGAGAGGGTGGGAAGGCTGGCAAGGGCTGGAGTCTGAAGAACTCTCAGACCTTTAATGAGGAGGACTACTTATAAGTTCCTTAAAGATGGTAAAGAGCCACTGAAAAGATTTAGGAAGCATGGCAGGGAGGGTCTGCAGTTCAGAAAATGAACTGGTCATGTTGTACAGAGTGGATGGATGCCAGTAGAACCTGACTCCATGAAGGGACTGAATTAATTCACTCGGAAAATTGAAGTCTGCAACTGTGACCCCTGGATGAAGAGGAGAAAGCATCTTTGGAAAAAGCTGCATGCGATGGCACACACCTGTAATCCCAGTGCTCAGGAGCATAAAGCAGGAAGATCTCAGGGTGAGGACAGTCTAGGTTATATAGTGTTAAATAAATCATAGGTGCAACGGAGCAAAGGTGGTGACCGGCTGCCCAGGGGTTCTGAGAACAGCTGCAGTTGGCACTCTGCTGACATTTGTTGAATGCAACATATCAGGTACTGTGTCAAGGGCTCTACACATACATTATTAACCCACTGAATCCCAAACCTGTACAAGCCTTTGAAAGTAGGTTCTCTTAGACTTCAATATTTAGAGGAAAGGCCCAGAGGGTCAGAAGACAGTGAACAAATAGCCCCAAACACAATCAGGCAGCCCAAGTCTAGAGCCACCAAGCCCACTTTACCCCTATCCTACAATGCCCCCCCTTTCTGTTCCCCTTGGCCTAGTCTCCTGTGATTGCCCCTCTTGACAGTCTCCCCACAAGGCCATTTTCTCTCCTCCATCACCTGCACTCGGATAGCAGGACCAGCACAGTTTGCTCTTCCTACTACCATAAAAGCGCTGCTGAAGATAATCAGGACCACCTGCCACCTGACCAGCCCTTTCTTCCAACCACAGGGGGCAGGGAGAAACAAAGAGACTTGCCTGAGAAGTCAAATTTGATTTTAAGCGTCTAATAACCCTCTCTTTGTCCCTATGTATTTGCTAATCAGAGTCTATAAGAAGTGAAATTTTAAATGACAATTTGCATATAACCTACACATATCCTCTTGTACATTTTAGTCATCTCTCCATTACAGTACTGAACACAATGTAAATGGTGTTTGAATAATTGTTAGATGAAACTGCTTAGAGATAAAATCAAGAGAAAGTTAGCACATGCTCAATATAAAAGCTGTCTGTCCCCAAACTTTAGTTGACTGAATTTGTACCAGCAGATACATCTGATTTCCAGTTATCATCATCATCAGTCCCATGTTGGGAAGGGCAGTGCCTCAGACAGATGTCCAATAGATCACAGATGTTTCTTCATACGCACTTTCCCAGAAGAGGTGATAACAAGTTTCTAGTCATCAAATGTCCTAAAAATGAGTGGAATTTTCTACATACTTTTCCCCTCTAACTGAAGACGCATTCCTCATTGAGAGCCTTGAAATTAAACATGACTGCTCTTTCATGTCCCCTTCTCACCAATAGAGTGAGACTTACCCCTGTCAATGGGATGGGATTCCTGCCATGTAAGTATGTTTTCTACTTTATTAAATTATAGAGACCTGGGAAGGGTATAGGTCAATTCCAGACCTACTTAACATAAAAGCAACTGTGATATTAGGCATACTTTTAGCTATTCAGCACACGAAAATACATGGGGGAAAGGGTATATCATGACATTTTAAATAGGGTACCAAAAGTTATTCAGAAATCAAACTCCCAATCATAGATTTATGCTCAAAGGGAAAAATATTCATTCAACCGTTGATTTATACCAGTCATTCATAAAGTGTTCAACAGATAAAGGCTGTAAATCTGTCTGTGTGAAGACATAAATCAGTTCCACAGAAAGATAGCAGATCTGTCGCATGGATGGTACTCCTCTGCAGAACAACAGCTTAGGCAAGAAAAACAAAGTGTGTTTGTTTTAGCTTAGTAGTTCTTACAGCTTTTCCACCAACTGCAAAATATAGAAGAACTATAACATTCAAGAAAGAGAAAGAAAAAGCCATAGACCTCCCAACTCAACTCAAGGTTTAAATACTCTACCATAATACCAACACTAATTAGCCAATAATTGACTTGGCTTTATTTAGCCCTCCCTACTTGAGAGAAAATGAAAAACCACTGTAGTATTCTTAAATATTTTAGGTGGGTTTTGTTGTTTGTCTTTTGTTTCTTTTGTTTAGAATGAAATATTAAGTCCCTAAGTTTCAGAGTGATAAAATATAGGCATTCTAAAATATACTAAGGTGCCAGAGAAGTGTGGTGGCACACACACACCTGCAACCCTATCACTCAGTTGGGTGCTGGGGATTATGAACTTGAAGCCAGCTTGGGCTTTGCAAAAAGATTCTATCTCAAAACAAAGAATTTTTTTAATCGTGTTAAATACTGACAGCAAACAACTTTGGTTATTTTAATATTTAGATCCAATTATCTTTTTATAATTCTGAACCAAATGAATTATAAAACAATGCCCATCAAACTAAATTGGTAGTTATATATCAAGAACTATTTGCTTGTTTGAATATATGAAGAAGAAAACAAGGGTTTTACTATTTAGAGAATACAACAAAGTCAAATTGAAATTTTCATTTAAAAAGTAATTAAATAAAATTAATTAATTAATTAGTTAACGCAGTATCTGTCTGATCTGGCCTCAATTTTCTTTCTTCTTTCCTGCCTCTGCCTTCTTTTTTAGTTTAATTTAAGTTAAATTTTATTTTAATGAGTATGGGTGCTTTGACTTTGTGTATGTGCACTCATAGGCCAGAAGAGGGCATCAGATCCCCTGAAACTAGATTTACAGATGTTTGTGAGTAGCCATGTGGGTGCTGGAAATTGAACCAGAGTCCTCTGGAAGATCAGCCAATATTGTTAACCACTGAACCATCCCTCCAGTCCTATCTCTCATTTCTCAATTGGAAATTTCCTATCTATTCAGTTCAACAAAGCAAAACTATCTCAGTTAAGAATACCAAAACCTAGACATTTAGAATTCTCTTTATGGCAAATAAAAATGGGAAAATTATAAAAAGCAATTGATTCCACGATTAAAACACAATCCAGGATATTTAATCAATTATGATTTCATTCTGAATGTATTATGTTCTCATTGTCCCAAGGAATCTGTTTTATAATACACAGAAGAAATTCTCTCTGTGGAAGGTGACATCAGGCCTGCTCAGCCAGGCTGCTCAAAACTTCACTATTCTTTTGATAAGAATCTTGGAAATTAACCACATACTTTCCTCTTCTAAAGACAGATATTGGCCCACTTCAATAAAAAATAAAAAAGATGCTCTTCTTTGCTGTCTAACATAACCCAAGCTCTGTTGGCCATAATGAAAAAACATAAATTCTTAGACACACCTGTGCTGACACTGCCTTCTGGGAAGGGAACAGCTCTTACCAGCCATTTGTTCTCTTCCCGTACGAAATCTGCAATGGATTATCTGCCTGTATCTCCCCATGGATGTGGTTACTCCCTAGCCTTTTACATTTAAAAGTTAAGGGTAAATATTTTTAAATCACTTTCAAGTTAATACTGGAATAAAATGCTTGTTTTAGTCTTTTCAGGGACTTAATACTCCTGAAAACCCATGCTAGGTGAAATGATCTAGCAAAAATATTGCTCACAGGCTATCAAGATGTCTTACAGGTTAAAGGTACTTAATGTAAGCCCAGCGACCTGAGTTTAATCCTCAGAACTACACCATGGAGAGAGAACTGAGTTCTATAACTTGTTCTCTGACCTCCAAGCATGCACCATGGTGTGTATGTGTGTGTGTATGTGTGTGTGTGTGTGTGTGTATGTGTGCATCCATGCTTATGTGAAAGTGTGTATCTGCCTGCATATGTGTGTGTGGAGGGGTATGTGCATCCATGCTTGTATGAAAGTGTTGCCTGCCTGTGTGTGTGTGTGTGTGTGTGTGTGTGTGTGTGTGTGTGTGTGTGTGTGTGGTATGTGCATCCATGCTTGTGTGAAAGTGTGTGCCTGCCTGCATATGTGTGTGTGTGGTATGTACTCCATGCTTGTATGAAAGTGTGTGCCTGCCTGCATGTGTGTGTGTGTGTATGCGTCCATGCTTGTGTGAAAGTGTGTGCCTGCCTGCATGTGTGTGTGTGTGTGTGTGTGTGTGTGTGTGTGTGTGTGTGGTATGTGCATCCATGCTTGTATGAAAGTGTTGTCTGCCTGCATACGTGTGTGTGTGTGTGTGTGTGGTATGTGCATCCATGCTTGTGTGAAAGTATGTGCCTGCCTGCATATGTGTGTGTGTAATTAAATTATTTTTAGTATGAAGCACTATATTTAGAAATATTGCAGCATTCAACAGATGCTCTATTTCTCTGATTCCTTTAGACAACTGGAATAGAAAGCCCTTATGTCTGTGCTATTTCCACCCCCACATCCTACATGCCTCTGATTTTCCCTACCTTTCATCCCCTCCACAGGCCTGTATTGCTGGGATAGATATTAATCAGGGATGCATATGAACTCGGAACTTCAGAAAGAAATCTTGATGTTTTCACAGTGAATACAGTAATCCTGAGGAATCCTGTTGTGTTCTCTGGCACTTTCTGTGTCAGTGATTCTACCTGTCTTCTTAGCCTGCTGCTAACCTTTATCCAGCTCCAACTGAAGTGAATGCACAATTGGCATATAATCAAATTAGTTCACTCCTAACTATAAAAGTGGGCTACACCTTTGACTTTGTCACCATCTTAGGCGTTTCGGAAACCTTTTTTTTTTTTCCTTAATTCTGAAAGGATTTACAGATCAATAGTGCATCTGGAAGTACTGATCCCCAATCACATAAGTGACAGTAGTTTAACTAGGTATAGAATTCTTACATCTGTCTTCATATTTGCCACTTTCAAGTGACATACATTAATCTGAACCTCATAAAATGTTCTCTATTTTGAAACTCAGACATCTCACAGCATTCTGCCTGTTGGCAGTGGAGAACTTGCCTTATGGCTTCTAACTTGCTGCTTGATTTTGAGTGCCAGCCCCTTCGTGACTCAGTTTCTCCACCAGCGACCCTTATCAGCCTGTAATGATTCCTTCTCACACCCATCCAATTCTGTTTTAAACCAGTCTCTTAAGCTGGTCTTTGGAAGCTACAAGCGTAAACATCATCCAGGAAAACCCACTTTGGACCCAAACCCAGGATACTTCACTGTTCCTCATGTTCATCAAAGGAAACTGGAGAGGAGAGAACATGTGAGCCCCACAAGTGGAGAGCATCCACCTCGGAGGGAGCCTTAGCTGACAAAGTGACAGCTCATGCACAAGAGAACTGCAGATCTTTCCTAAGATGTACCTGGTCTTCAGAAAGTAGAAGAGATAGAGGGCCTCAGCAGCTCTGCCAATGTAAAAAAAAAAAAAAAAAAAAAAAAAAAAAAAAAAAAAAAAAAGTATGTTCTCAGGACAACACCACAATTTATATGTTGCCTTTAAACTAGGGGAGAACATTACACCTGTGAGTGTAATACTCATCATCAAGTGTGCAAGAACAAGCCTCCCACCAAGAGCTGATGGGAAGCTCTCTCACTCTAGTGGCAGACTTGAATGCACCAAAAAGTATCTGTTCTCTGTAGATTTCACTTCCCAGCATAATCCCCTACATATGAAAATTGAATACAGAGAACAAATTAACCTTTACATATTTAAACTAGCTTGAAACTTTAAAAGTATTAAAATACTTAAATTACAATGTTTTCTACCTCAAGATAGCTACATGTCTACACATGTGTGAAATAGCTAGGTGTGTGTGCATGCGCATGTGTGTGCATATGTGTGTGCATGTGTGTGTGTGCGTGCATGTGCATGTGTGTTTGTGTGTGCGCATGTGTGTGTGCGTGTACATGTGCGTGTGTGTGTGCATGTGTGTGTGCGTGTGCATGTGCATGTGTGTTTGTGTGTGCATGTGTGTGTGTGTGTGCATGTGCATGTGTGTTCAGTATTAAAAGGTTTGGGGGAGGGTAGGATAATTACCTAGTATACACAAGGTTCTAGGTTCCAAACTCAGAATCATAGAAGGACTTTGGTTATTTTAAATATCACAATTGTTCAGTGGCAGATGGTAAACTGAACATGTAGGAAATAAAGAAACATATTTGTTAGCCCCTAAAAGTCATTGATAAAATACTTTGACTCTCTTTCAGAAAGCTACTTAAGCAACAAAGCAATAAAACAATCCAAAGAAATCTTTAAGAAAGAGCTGATCTTGGGAAGCAGGGAATTCTTCTACAAAGATTTCTTCTGTTGAAAAGAACAGGGACAGAACATCCCTGTCCTCTACAACAACTCTCTAGGGTCCTACTTAATATTGACACACCTGTTATCTCCAAGGGAGACAAAGTCAACCCCAAAGTGAAGTGCATTCTTCCCAGGCCCTGCCCCCAGAGCTAGCCTGACTGTTACAGAATCCTGGTCACAGAGGACAATGCAGTGCATAAGGAGAGTTCATTAGCACCTGAGTGCATAGACATCTATCCTGCACACAGTCAAATGATCATTGCTCTGGGTGAAGAAGCTAATGGAAAAAGAAAGCCAACCTGGATGAACAGAGGGGGCTCAATCCATCTGAGCTCCAGCGGCTTCTGTGCTGCCCGCAATCCACTAAACTGTGCTAAGTGCTATTTCCTTTAACCTTTTAAAATCTTTTAGGTTTAACAATACTTTCAGGTCCGCCAAGTCAAACAGGTAATGGGAAACTTGTTAGAGCTAATCTGGCAGGACTTTTAATTCTGCTATAGAATAACTAACACTTTCAAATTTGAAAGACACAAAATTCAGTGTTTAAATAGCATTTCATTCTGTTTTCACTTCAGGGCATCCTTTTCTTTGCATGTAACTATGCAGCCTCTTCAGCTTGCTACTCACAGGAAGTTCAAGTGCCAGAGAGGTACTTCAAATGCCCAGCACTCTGGTGGCACATTTCACAATCACAGGGGTTGGACGCATTTCTCATTATTACCTACTTGGGAATCACTGGGACATCTCTAACGGCTTTGCATATTTTCCAATTTTACTTATTTATCTTGGCTTGCCCACATTTTGCCCTTTTGATTGTGAAACTTCTAGGCAGGGATTAATACAAGGCCACACTGGGCTTAGTTTTGTTCTTTAGAGAAAGCTGTTAATTCTTTTTTAATAGCACACAGCATTTTGCGAACACTGGGAACTTCAATACTTAATGCATACACAGGTAGGCAGTTATCAGCTGCAGAGCAGATCATGTTCCAGAATCACAAATGTGGCAAGACAGGTTTTCCTGTCTGATCAGTTCTGTGGAAGGGTCAAAAGATCCTCAATAAAGCTCCAGCTACACAAGGATCCTACAGAAGAGATGCTGGAATCTACAGAGCCTGACATTTTCCAAAATGGCGGTCCTCTGTAGAGACAGCCAACTAAGCAGAGGGCTCTGAGATGATGTTCCTGATAATACACACTGGAGTTTAGGTAGGACCGTGTAAGCTGAGTGGGGGGAGGGAGGAGACCCTGAGTGGTAGAAGAGAAGCAGAGGAAAGAATGATGTGTAATCCCAAGTACTGATTCTGTCCAATGTCCACAGATAGATGTAAAGGACAACCTCACAGGCAAAGACCAGCATCCTGAAGGCGATGCCTGGATCCAGATACTCACTGGAACATATTCCGATCATAGTAAAAAGGGATAAAGGCAGAAAATGCCCTTTTGGGATTTGTCACAAGGATTCAGCATACACAAAATGCTCAGAACAGTTAACTTGCTCAGAATGTGAGTTAATTAAGTGAAACACTCTCAACTGTCCATATCCTTGTCCCTTTGCTAGTGTGTCTGCCCGCAGCAAGCCTCCCACCCCCAAGTCCTGAAGGCCATGACTGTATGTGCTCACAAGACCACTTCCACTCTGTAGTGATTTCCAAATCATTCCACGGTTACATAAAGGCTGAGTCTTTTAAGGCTCATTTTGAGTCTTGCTGAGCACAAAGATAAAGATGCCACTTGTCTTTTTTTAAAAGAATGATTGTACATTTGGCTCAAGCATGAGCTCAGGAAAACTGCAACATACAGTTCCTCTTTGTTCTCTCCGGAGCACAATGCACTAACTAACCCACCTGCCTATGATTATTTGAACCAAAGTGAATATCCCATGGTATAAGACGTCATAGTACTGTAGCTTGGGAGCCCTTCTTTTATCCTATAGGTATAGCCTAGCAGATTCTAATGAAGTCTACCAAAGTTGTAAAACTCAAAAAAAAAAAAAAGTTGCTATCAGTGGGGAAATAATTTCCAAGTATTCCAGTGTTTTTTAGTGAGCAATATACTACTGCTTTAATTATAACATGGTTTATAATCTTGCTGGAGTCCTCACTACTATGCTGGACTTATTTTTTCCTACAATATCCAATGACTTCTATGGACAAATACACCTATCTTCTGAAAGCTGCTCTGCCCCATCTCAGTATCACAGGCAGTAGGGGACTGCTACTTCTCTCACTCAACAAATCTCCATTAGCCACAGACTGTGTGCCAGACATTGTACTGCATGCTGTGATCACAAGGTAGAGACTGTAATGGAAATGAGGAAAGCAACCGATAAATCAGAGTGCAGGTAAATATTTAACTACAACATGATCAACACTACAGAAGGGAAGCAGGGCAGATGGTAAGCTCCTACTCCTAGGCCACATTTACCTTAGCAGAGGAGAGCATTCTGTACAACCTTGGGGTGAGAGGGAGAGACACTCAGGAGTCAGCAGAGCTTGACCACAGAAGGGAGAGGAAACAGAACAATGGCACAGAACAGGAGGCTGTCTTCTGAGCTTGCTATACCCAGAGGTAAGTGGGTAAGGGGGCAAAGAAGGCTCAAGGAGTACAGGCTGGATGTGGGACTAGACCTCCCCCTCCCTTTCTCCCCCTCCTCCCTCCTCTCTCCTTCTTCCTCTCCCTCTCCCTCTCTCCCTCTCCCTCTCTGTCTCTCTGCTCTATAGTCACAATGGGAAGGTGCAGTTTATCCAGCAGTCAGAGCAATACCCTCCGTCTCCAGACATACGGCTCACATCTACTGGTTGTCCTTGTTCCTACAAACCACAGGTAGCTAACGGGCAAATGAAGACCCAATAGGAGCTTTTGGAAGCTTGGGGACACAGGAGAACCCAGAGCTCCTGCAGAATCCAGGACACACCTGCCTTACAAACAGGGATTCCCATGTTACTCTTCCTGACCTAAAGGCAATGAGTTCACACAGTAAGTGTGTGTGGTCTGAGACAATGACTGGGTTAGAAACCACAGGCCAGTCTGGGCCTGCCAGGACAACAGCTCCAGTTCTGACTGCCTGGAGGCAGGAGGCAATTAAGCTGGAGAGCAGGCACTTTTTCTATCCTGTGAAATACACAGATAAAGAGGAAGATGGAGACCGTGTGGAAACAGTGACTTCACGCATATTAATGTCAAGTTCTGAACTTTACAATTCCCCCACTGTTGCCCTATGGGGAACTTAATAAAGAGAAAGGAGGGGAGGCAAGTGTGGGAAAGCATTCTCCTCTCCATGGGAACAGTGAGACCAACACCTTCCTGGAAGGCACAAACCTCTATCCTACCACGTTCTGATCTCAGAGATCTTTCTTTCTACAACTACCTAACTGAGCTGTGTAATTTGACACTTGATACAACAACGCCATAAAGATTTATTTGATCCATAATCATTACCTTGACAATGAAGATAAAATCTACTGAGAAATCATAAAATACTCTGTACTTTAAAGGCGACAGCAATGCCTTTAGCAGCGAGTCTTTCGCCCTGCTTCCCGGAGCCCACCATCTGCTCCCTTAGCATGCCCTGTCACTCGAAACTGCTCTTGTAATTGCAATCCTCACATTATGACAACACTAACTGAATATGAAGGAATGGAGCAGAGACAATGAACAGAAAACGGGGAATGACTTATTTAGTAGCTGTGGCCTCTCACATCCCAAAACAATTTGAATAAACTAGAATGCTTTCAGCTAGACTTTTGAAACTCTATTTTTACATGCATGTGTTGGTCCACAGACATCAAGCAGTGGAGAAGACAGCAGCCACTGCAAAGTGCACAGCCTTGTGATGGAGATGAGATCATTTGCACAGTTTTGCTGTGGAATGCTCGGCTTTTACAGTTCAGGAAGCCACTGTAGAGCGGCCAGTATCACAGATTGGTAAGGGTTCTTCAAGCTCTTTGTATGCTTTTGTGTGTGTGTACACAGTTGTATCTACATCCATATTTGAACACTATCACTTTGTGGTTTTCTCAAATAAGTGACATCAATCTTCAAGTCACTTTTTGACCCATTACTACTTGATTTTAGTCTACCCCAGCCAAGATAATATGCATCTAGGTTTGATGGCTCTAAACTCATATGCACACACACACACCACATAAAATAGCAATTTTCATTGACAAATACATGTCACAGTTTCTAGATCTGGCCATTCACAGTCAATAAAAGCATTTTAAATGTTTTTACGGCAAAAGAGAAATTTTCTTTTGCCCATTCCAACCTCATGTGCCCTTTCTCAGTTAGTGGTTGTGATAACTAGGTTACATAAAGGAAAACAAAGCACTTTCTAGACACTATAAAGTTTTATACAGCCTCAAAGGAGTAAACCCAGTTCCCAGTGACTCTGTTTCCAGATGCAGAGTCAAGAAAATTAGAAATGTGTCCACAAGAGAATCTGAATGCTAAAGATCACAGCTATGGAAACAACCCAGATGACAGGTTTTAGACAGTAAAATCAGGACACGTGAGACGACACAGATGAGTCTTGAGAATGTTATGCTAAGTAGGAGAAGCCAACCACACAAGCAAACACATGTGAGCCCATGTATGAACACATCTAAAATAAGGCCAGGGGACTGGGGTGGCTGTTAGTTGGCATGGGTTTTGTGAAGTGCTGAAAATGTAGATGACCATGCAACCTAGGCAGCATGTTTTGAAGATAACTGAATTATGTATTTTAAAATGGTAAATTTCATAGCATATAACTTATATTACATGGACATGTGTGCACACGTATACACACACACACACACACACACACACACATACACAAAGCAAATAAACCATTACTTTTTCAGCTCCATGAATTTGCTAATTTTGCTCATTGTTTTTGGAAAAGGCTCATAGACTCACAGAAGAAAAAATAAAATAAAAAAGAGATGAATGTTTTCCAGGTCTGGGAACATTTTGCACTGATGCTAGATATTGTCCCCACCTCAGGACTCTGAGAACCATGGTGGAGGACCTGGTCAGAGATGTCACATCTCCAGATTCAGCACTCCCCCACTCTCAAGGCAAGCCAAAATAGTCCATTCTGCCAGCATGAGATCATTTCTCTTATAGATCTCCTGGGACTCTTCACAGTTACCTCCAAGCCACCCCAGTTGTCTCTTCCTGCCTCTCTTCCCAGCATTTGCAAACCAAAGTTGTAAAAAGTCTTCTGGATTCCTCTTTCTCCCCATCTGTCACTTCTAAGCCATCAGTGAGCTCTTCTCCTCCTCATGGGTCTTCCAAGCCATGCCCATCTCTGTCGCTGCCTTGGCAGCCCCACCAGCACACACATGTGCATTCACCTGGATTTGCAAACACCTCCCATCTGGTCTCTTCATCTTACTTCCAGCCTCTCTGAGTTCACACCTCATCAGCAATCCCACTTAGCTTTTATACCAGCCCCAGCACCATTTCCTTGCTTAGCATCATCCAAGCTTTCTACATGTTAAGAGCTTACCTGTGTGCCCCTGCCCAGTCCCAGCTTCAGGTTGCAACAGGGGCATGTTCTCGGCTCCTACTTGCCCCTGAAGCCCCACGGGCTTACTCTCGAAACTAGCACTTTGCAATTTTATTCTTATGACTTTCCCTGGAGATTTTTCGCAGATCTCACTTTTCTACATCACCCAGGTATAGGTGAAATGTTACGTTGGGTGACACTTTCCATGATGGTCAACCATTTTTAAATAATCTCACCCTTGAAAAGAATAAACAATTGTTTATTCTTCACAATGTCTAACAACCACTAGAATGATCACACCATTTATTTACTAAAACACAAGTTTCCAGAGAGCAGGAATCGTTGTTCCTCTGTTGCCCTAAACCAAATGGTGGGCTGGTAATAAATATGTTACTAGATGGCTCAGTCTCACTTGGGCATTAGGTCGAAAGCATAGTGATTAAAAATAATATGCCTTAGAAAGGTCACATTCCTTAAATCTTCCAGGCATGGATTACTGATTAACCTAAATAAATTCATAATTGGCAGTTTATAGCAGGTAGCACAGAGGAGACGCTGGTTTGGAATTAAAAGACTTTCACACATTTATAGCCTCTTCAGAAGGCTACTGGCTCCATCCCTTCAAATTCTGATTCCACATACCTTTTATGCAGCTGCCCTAAGAACTACTACACAACTTTCTGTACACATGTGTGAAGTGACTCATGTAAAAGGTTCTTCTTTAGAATACTTAACATGTGTAATAGAAAACATTGTGGTGTCTGTCAGTAAAAGGCTGAATGATAGCCCAGCCATGTTGTAGAACACTGTAAAATCCCCCTGTGGTGGTGACTATTTTCAACTTCATAGAATCTAGACCTACCTCAGAGACACATTTCTGGGCACATCTTTGAGGGGTTTCTAGACTGGGTTAATTGAGGTAGGAAGTCCCATACTTACTGTGGAGGGGCAGGACATCATTCCATGGGCTACAGATACTGTATGATCTGCTACCTCACAGTCTTGCTGTAACAAACTGTAGCCCCTTGACCTGAGAGCCGACACAGACCCTAAATTCCTAAAGTTGCTTTTGTCAAGTATTTTACCACAGCAATGTGAAAGATAACTAAACAGTACTTTAATAAAGAAGCTATGTACGTTGGCTGTACACCTGTTAAAGAGTGTCCTAAAGAAATGTGGAAGTGAAAAACAGGCTAGCCACAGAAGGATATCATAATTTGGCACCATTTCAGAAAAGTAAAGAGGAGATGAGGAACATCATCTATACTTGGAACAGAGGGGCTGGAACTTTTCTCTGTAGATCTCTTTAAACTTCTTGAATGTTGAAGTAGATATGTATATCAACTGTCCAAACAATGTATTTTCAAACTTTGTTCTATTTCTCTTTGATCCTTCCCAGACAAATTATAAATTTGCTTCCTCCTTTCTCTATGCCTCTCTATCCCCCAATCTCTGCTAGGAACACCATCTTTCTTTCTCTTCTAATGAAACCCTACATTTCCAACATCATGCTTCGTGTGATTTCTGTACAAGCCAATTCCCATTGGAAATGACTTCTTTTCCTCTGGGTACCATTGAGAACCCAATGGAGTACTACTCATCAGAACTCAGCAGCAGCCACATCATGCACATCCATCTTCCTACTACAGCCTCCATCTACCAGTTTAGATGGTATGCTTCCCCAGGACTAAATGCTTTTCTCTTTTCTACATCCCTGAAGCCCTGGTAAAGATAGGTTCTCAAACTACAGCTGTTAACATTCATATCCCGGAACAGGAAGCTTGTCCCTCAGGGCTCACTCTCAACTCAGATCACTTCTCTATCCTTTAATAAAGTAAAACATGATGCTACCTAAAAGGGCACTGCACGGTGAGTTTCCAGGTCTGGGTACCCACTGTATGCTACCAAGCAGTGCTCAGTGAAAAACGCCTGATGAATATTAGCAATCCTCCTAAGGACCCTAAGGAGCTCACTCGTGCTGGCCTACAGGTCCAGGGATCGACTGCTTCTGCCATTTCAGATTCTGGCTTGAGCCCACTGTGCATCCACCAGCACAAGGACCAGAACCTGTACAGGAATGTGCTCAACCAAAATCATATAAAAGTCAAACTGTCATGTAACAGACACTGGACTTAGAGCAACAACTCAATAGTCAGAATTCTATACTTCTTTATTAATCTAAATTAATATATGTGCTTATCCTCATACTGTATCAGATAATATTTTTCTAAGCTATATCAATGCAAAGCTCTGAAGAGGGCTGTCATACTTCTTATTTGAAATTAGGGACCTACTATGTGCCGGGCGCCATTGTAGGGGTCAATTTAGACCTGGTGAATGCTTTCCTAACCCCTATCAAGACATTAAACATGTTAGCTTCCACAGGTCCTAGTCTTTTGCTTTCAAATGTCCACTTGAAACTTTCTAAATGCAAAGTGAGCAGACACAAAGTACACTGTGTGTGGGGGGGGGGGGGGGGGAACAAGTGGACTCAGGGATGAGAGAGAAGGCTCTACATTAAGAGGTGGCAGTCACGGGCTCCCGGTAGCACGGCTCCCCCTCCCAGCTGCTTATCTGTTTCTCTTCAGATAGACAGAGCAACAAGGGTTACATGAGATAGCTGAGTTTTGTCACTGGACATCTAATTAAGCTGACAAATGTCACATGCTGTTTGCTACTAGAATATTCTATCAGTAAAACATATGAACTAGAAACGGGAGGGGGGAAGGGGGGCTCCAAGGAACCAATCTACGCTCTAAACCTGTCTCCTGGCTCATCCGTATCACTGAATCCTTCCTAGGTCTCTGTGTCTTACAGTCTGACTCATGGCCAACTGTTTTCAGCCTCAACAGTAATTACATGTTATCTGCTACAACCAAGGAAAGCCCCTTCTCTCTGAGCCCTATGCAGTGCCGACTGTCTTACATTTGGAGGTTCCTTTGCTCCTGAATGCTGAAAGGACATGTTCTTCCTCTCATTCTCTAGTTCTCCCCGTGACTGGGCTCTGCCCTGTGCTGGCCTCCCCTTCTCTCTCCATTGTTCCTCCATGTAGTTCAAATGCCAACCCCCATTGTTCTTTCTGTAAGATCTCTTACAAACTGTCACTGAGAAGTTCTTAGATGTTTCGAAAGGGCCCTTGTCTGCTTCATTCCTCCAGCAGCCTTTACATGGGACTCTACTCTGTACTATGAGGCCTCTGCCAAATCGACCATTTTTCCCAGTGAGGGGGAGGGAGGAGAAGGGGAAGGAAGTGAGGATAGATCAGAAAGACAAACCCTGCAGGCTCTCACCTGTAGAACCTAGCTTACAAAAGTTATCTATCTGAGGGAGTGAGCAGGTCAAGAAGCTACAAGGGATCGGTGAGTAGGGAAAAAAAAAAAGAGGGTTTAAGGATCGGGTAGGGAGGGTGATAAAACACTTATGAGACCAGAAGGTGAATACTGGAGGTGGATGGGCATTAAACGAGAGGAGGGGGAAAGATCAGGGAGAGGATGGACAATCAACCAAAGCAAACTGTACAAACGTGCCATAAGAAAACATATCACACGGTACACTAATTTAAAACAAATGAATTCAGAAAATTATATTTAATTTAAAAAATAAGAACATGGTTTCATGCGGGTTCAAACTGTAACTGCAACTTAGAGAGCAGGTAAGTTCCTGGAGCCGCAGCTTCCTCTTCTGTGGAACACGCACACTGCCCTTTCCGAATGGAGGCTGGATGAAATGCAGATGACAATGGCGATAACCTTTAAATATCACTCGTTATATGCCAGCTACAGCTAAGCAATTTGTGTATATGTATTTGTTTAATCCTCACTAAGAATCCTATTATTAGGTCCCATTACAGGTGAGGCAGCTGAGGCATGGACTTAGAGCAGATCCCCATGGTGGTAAGAACTCAAAACACCACCAATAACTGTTTTGAGATTGTCCTGGGCACTCTCAGCGCCTGCCTAATCCACTGCTCCGTTTAGCTAAACTCTGCTAGGAGACTTCCCCATGACGCTTTATCAGCATAAAGACATGACGAAATCTAAACTGCAGGACTAGGTAGATGGCTCAGTGGGTAAAGATTTACCCTGTAAACATAAGGACCTGAGTTCAGATCCCAGGCACCTATGAAGACATCAGGAACTGGTGCCCACTTGTATTGCCAAAACTGAGAAAGTGGAGACAGGAAGATCTTTGGAACTCAATGGCCAGTCAGTCTAGCTGCATGAATGAACTCCAGGTTCAGTCCCAAAACAGAAGGCAGGGAGTAAACAGCAGACTCCTGACATTGGTCTCTGGCCTCCACAAACATGCACATACATGAATACAGAAAAACATGGACATAGCAAGTCCATATTTCACTCCTCTCCACCGCACCTCACCAGACACAGAGCAGTCTCACCTTCCTGCCTGGAGTCGGCCAGCACCAGGAGCAACCCGCGGGCCTTCCTGGCTCTCCTGCCCCCTGCTCTCCCTCTCTAACTCAGCTCCAGCACAGGATTCCTTACCCCTTGTATTCCTTCTTCTTCCTCCATTTCTACTTGCTCTACCTGTCCTGCCTGAAGAATGGGTTTTGCAGGCAAACAAACTGTTAAATATACAGACCAGGTAGGTAGTGGAGGCAGAGCAGATCAAGACCACCTGACTGCATGGGCAACAAGCTACAGGCATGAGAGCAGAGACATATATATGATCAGGTGCCATTTCCTTGTGAACTCTCCAGAAGCAGTATTCAAGAGGCCTTGAAGGCATCCAAAACCCACACATAACTGCGTCTTAAAGCAGACCATCATGTGGAAGTGGGATGGAGAGTGGTATTCAACAGGATGAAGATTTGTGCAGTCTTGATGAAGAACACCATCATGAAATTGAGCAGGAAGGATCACGGTAATCAGAAGCAAAAGGGTCAGTGTATATTAACTGGTTTTGTTTTAATGACATAAGAAAGAAAGCCAACTCCTATCTCAAGCAGAGGGGGAAGCTAACCACAGCAGAGCCATTCTTAAGGGTTTTATATTAGCCCCATGACAGGCCAGCACTATAGACCGCCAACTGTCAATAGAGTTGACAGAACCACTTAAGCTAATTAACTAGTTAGATCTTTGAAATGCAAGGGGAACTGCATTGCGCAATTATCCTAAAACTGCAAACTGCTATATAAATATTGCATGCCTTTGGTAAATAAATAACATGGCCATTATATGATGTATTATTATTGAACATGACCGAATACAAGAGTATACAGAAGCCAGTAAAGTTTTAAAAACTTGAATTAAAATACATATTAAAGAAAAACAGCTTATAAGCAGAGGACCCTATACTACTGCCTTACACATTGAAAGATAATAGTTCATTGAAGGCCAGGTCAAATCAGTAAGTTTAATAAATAGATACCTAAAAAGTATGATCAACATGGAAGAAACAAAGAGTAATCCTTTACAGCCTTCTTGCAGAACAAGAAAGATTGGATACTCAAAAATATTATTTTCTAGCCATTTGTCTTGCAGAATTCTGATCATAATTTCCTTTAGAAATAACAGCTGGGCTGGAAAGAGAGCTCAGCAGTTAAGACCACTTGCTGAGCCTGCAGATGATGTGGGTTCAAATTTCAACATTCACATGTCTGCCCATAGCTATCTCTACATACATACATACATACATACATACATACATACATACATACTGGCACACAGTGGTATAAATAAAATAAAAATAAAACTTTTTTAAGGTAACTAAGGTAACCATCACAGGACACCCAATGTGTCAATCTTTATAATTAAAGACAAGATCATTTTACAATAATATCAAATAAATGAAAAGCAACATTGTAGTCATAAAGAACTGGTTTGAAACAAAGTTAAACTGGACACAATAGTTCTCCCCAAATCATCACACAACACTACCCTGTGCTCAATTCTTTCTAGGCCTTAGCTATGTCTGCCCAGCCCTGCCCAACTCATTTTTCTGATGTTTGGTGTGCTGACTGGGAGTGTCTATCTATCTCTTTTGACAGAGTCTAGAATAAGGTCTAGTCTATGAAGCATACAGTAAGTAGCTGGAAGGTTTGCTTTCATGGCTCTCTCTGCCTCAAACATGGGAGCCCACTAAGAACGAAATCTTGTTCTTATGTAGTTAATGCCTACAACATTGCCTGACATAACAGGCAATTAAATATCATAACTATTAAATGAAATAACTTAATGCCTAATTTACTGTAGCCAGCCTGGGTGATCATAATAAACTACTAAGTAGCTCACTAACAAAAGGTTGATTTCCTAAAGAACAATATCTAATTTATTAAATGATGGCAAGTTGCTCAATATCACCCCTTGAGATAACTAATTTCTGGATATGAGTAAACTGTTAGTATATTTATTTTTCCTTCATTTATTTACTCTTTGGCTCAGATATCTTTATTGCAGATGATAAGTTATCCCAAGATTTGTTCACAAAATACACTGCTCAAAAGAAATAAAATTTCATACCATAGAAGAGGGCTCCTACAAGCTTTGTTATCCATCAGCCACTAAAAAATTCATGATGGATGATGCCTGTCAGCAAATGCTATATTGTTACAAAATTCTTGCTGAACCAGGCCTGGTGGTGCTGGCCTGTCATCCCAGACACTCCAGGACACTGAGGCAGGGGGATGGAAAGCTCAAGGTCAACCTTGACTACAAAGAGAGTTCAAAGCCAGCCTGAGCAACTTAAGGAGGCCATGTCTTAAAATAAAAGGTAAAAAGAGGGCTGAGGGCTAGAGCACAGGCATAGAATGCTTGACTAGAAAGCATACACGTAAAGTTCCATGCTCAAAACAACCAAAAATCAAAAAAAAAAAAAAAAAAAAAAGAAAAGAAGTTTCCTGTCGTGGCTTCTGGAACTGTTCACATGAAGGCCGGAAATCCCAGTGTGTAGGAAGTGGGGAGTGGCTTGTAAACTGAGAGGGAAGCAAGAACCCAGCTAAGGACCTCTCTGACCCCACACATCATTACTGCGCACCAGCATCCCTTGTCTGTAACTTGTCTGTGTTCCTGCACAGTACAGGCAGTGAGCATGATTCAGCATGAAAGCATGACCCCTGTCCTCTTCTCCGATCACGGATCCTTTGGCAACCACTACTCTGTGGCCCACCTACTCTGGAGTTCACTCAGTCTTAGCCACATAGAAAGACAAACTAGAATAGGAAAGTTCCTGCTTTATGTGAATGTAGTGTTTTTATAAATGTACCGTTCCTTATTTCACAGCATCAAAAACTCCTTGATTCATCAATTAACTTTATAGTTTCTTTTTCTGCTTATGTTTATATACACATACACATATAAACCTCCTCTATGTAATGTCAGTATGTGTGTTGAGTAGACTGTCAATAATTCAAACTAGTTTGGATGAATAATCAGAGATTAATGACCCCCACCCCACCCCAACTGTCCTCTCTTCTCAAGCATACAAACACTAGGATATTGGCTTATCCCTGTTTAGTGCTCTGGCTGGCTGGTTACCCCTATCAAGTATATTTCCTTGAGTTAAGGCATATCAACAATATCTCAGGTTGATGAACGCACTGGAATGAATGTGAAAAGAGAGGTGAGATCTGAACATGTCTGCCTGAGTCCAGAAAGTATGAGCTTGGCAATAAAGTACCAAAGAAGCCGAGTAGAAATGGAAAGAGAAATCCGGCAAGGTCTCCTCTGGTCCAGAGAGCATGTGCTACCTGTGCTTGCGACTCTCTGGTGGCACTGTGAACACCTGAGGCCATCTGACTTAGGAAGGCAAGGTGTCCTTTGGCTCACAGTTTGGAAGGTTCCAGTCAGGTGGACTGGTTGATTGGCCTGGTTGGTTCTGTCATGAGGGCATAGGAACGTGGTAAAGCATAGCAATCACCTCACAGCAGCCAAGAATCACCTGTGATTCAAATATCTTTTTTAAGATCATATTTCCAAAGGCCTAACTTCCAGACCCCTAATGATTCCACCAGGTCCCATAGCGCCAAGCCTTCAATACAGGGGACTTAGGAGAATACTCCAGACTGAAAGGCCAGCACTATATAAGGACAGATCTGGGGCTCTGTAGTATCTAAAAAGTGTTATACAAATATAGATTGGTAATCTTTGCAGTCAAGAGTCTGATGTAATGCACACATCCAAATTCCACATCCAGGGAAACTCGCTGTGACAGTAATTGACTTAGTTCACATTTCAATGCATCAGTTTTTAAATGAGAGCAGAAATCATTTGGATTAACCACTCGACTAGCTTGTTTCTAGAGTTTGTTGAGAAAATGAAATGCAACAGAACTCTATTGAGGTAATGAGATAAGCAGGAAAGGGTCGGTGTCAAGCCCTCTCCAGAGCTGCTGGGAATGTTTCCCCAGCCTCTGCTCCAGGTGTGCAAGGCTGCAGAAACAAGCCTATTACACATGCACAAGCCACTCCTTCTCAACATCTACCTCTGGGCATACCATGCCACCGTGTCATGAACTCAAAGGCTGAAAAGGGCAGGAGACAAGAGGAATAGCGCAGTATGAGATGAGGAAGAACAGACTATGGAGGCCATAGAGCACATACACCGGTGATGCTGCATAAATTCAAACTTTCTGACACTCAGTCTGGTACATTTCCAACCCTGAGCGGCAGGCTTCCTCCTTGTCCACTGTGTAAAATCAGTGCTATGACAAGGCTGTGACACTTTGGACCCGAGTTTTAGCCCCTAACTACTCTACCCTGCCCCTCCCAACTCAACTCTGATTAATAGCAGAGTCCTTTAGAGTTTCCAAATCAATATACTATGCTTATTTCTTTAATGTACTGTAGTACTAAAAACAGGTTTAGTAATAAGGAAGTTGGATGAGTCCTTGGTTGGATAAATCTTTAAAGAGAAACCTGAGGCTTCCCACAGCTACAAAGGCTGCTGGGGAAGGCCCACATCAGAGCCCATGCTCCTCTGAAGCTCCTTCAGTTCTTGAAACCCAAGGTGTACTTTTTTTTTTCTCTAAATCTTTCCCAAAACAAACAATGCCTTTCTCCAAGTCTCATTTGAATATTTTCATTAACTTAATACAAACCCCAGTCTTATTACGTACATTACAGGGCAGAAAATTAACAAGTTACATACAGTGTTCAAAACCATGTACTTTTGAACATACTCCAAAATAGCTTTTACATTCTTGCCCAATCGAAGCACATCTGTTAAAATTCCAATCACAGCAGCATTTTAAAGGATCTCATATTGTAGCACTGCACAAGCTGGACTATTACCCAATGCAGTTGCTCAGGCTCTGAGCACTTGACCTCGGTCACATAAGAACACTGACAACAATCAATTGGCTCTCAGCCCAGAGAAGCTTTCAAAACCAGTTTGGAAGCACTTCATAATTTTAAACACTTTACAATGAGGGCCTTTTGTACTGACTCTTCTTACATACCGTCCCCCACAAAACAAACAAACAACAAACAAATAGAACCAAAGCCCGTGAGCAGACTACAAGACTACATCGTGTAATAAACCAACAAGGTCAACAGACTCCATTAATAACGATGCTCTCAATTCTGGCTTACCTGGGAGCCAATTAATTCCTTGTTTATCAAGGAGCCCAGGGTTGGATAAATCTTCTTTAAAAAAAAAAAAAAAAAAAAAAACCTGAGGCTTCCCAGAGCCACAGAGGCTGCTGGGGAAGGCCCACATCAGAGCCCACACTCCTCTCAAGCTCCTTCAGTTCTTGAATCCCAACTGTTTATTTTTTTTCCTCTAAATCATTTAGAAATTTGGACAAGAAAATAATAGCCCATGTAGAAAAATGTAATTTACACACAAATCTGTAATAATACAACAATAAAGATATACATGGAAAATGATCTTTCTGAAGTTAGAAATTCTATATATAAATGAGTGAGACACTATTCACATCCCTTGAATCCAACCTGGAAATATACTATTCTAGTCTCAAGACAGACATAAACACTA
Organism: Montemys delectorum; assembly: GCA_019843815.1. Classification (NCBI taxonomy): domain Eukaryota; kingdom Metazoa; phylum Chordata; class Mammalia; order Rodentia; family Muridae; genus Montemys; species Montemys delectorum. The sequence goes on along the minus strand of JADRCD010192803.1, from coordinate 14,404 downwards.
TGCATGTGCATACACAGACACACACACACTTCACAGGGGTTGTACAAGTGGGCAACCTGCATGAATTCAGAAAAATAGAACACTGTATCTTACACTGTATCTTAACAGTTGTCATACAATTTAAAAAACAAATTGCTAAGGGGCCTGGGGAGAGGGCTCAGTGAATAGAGCTTGCTGCACAGGCCTGAGCACCCAAGCTGAGATCCCCAGCAACCATATAAGGAGCAAGATGTCATCTGAGAACAGAAGAACCCCAGGACCTTACTGGCTGGACAGCCTAGCCTAATCCATGAACTCCAGGTTCAGTGGGAGATGCTGTTTAAAAAAAAAAATAAATGAACAAACAAACAAATGAAGACAGAAATAAATGTTCTTAGAGTGGAGATCGATAGAGAAAGTCACCTGAGATTGACCTCTGGCCTCCACACCAAAAAACCATTGGGACTTTTTGAATAGGATGTACGTCTTCACTCTTGATTTAGATCACCTCGATTCTATCACCTTCCTCATGGCATCCAAGTCATTAAGCTGCTGAATAACTCCTTTCTAATTACACAGTAGCATTTATAAGTCAACACCACAAATCAGAAAACACCACCATGTGATCACCCATAAGTAATGCAACCCCTGTGAAGTGTATATGTATCTGTGAATGCACATGCATGGCCTTTATGCCTGATTTGAGACTAGAATAGTATATTTCCAGGTTGTATTTATGGGAATGTGAACAGCGTCTTACTCATTTATATATAGAATTTCTAACTTCAGAAAGGTGATTTTCTGGGGTATAGTTTTATCTTTATTGTTGTATTGTTGCAGATTTGTAGTAAATTACATTTTACTTATAAGGTAAGATAGGAAGAACTACTTTCCAAAGTGGTTTTTTTGGGGGGAGGTGGGGGGGAGGACATACATATGTATCTGTTTATGGAAGACAGACACCAACCCTGGTGCCATTCCTCAGAAGATGAGGCCCTGTATTTTTAAAGCAGGGTCCTTCTCACTCACCTAAGCTTACCAATTAGGCTAGGCTAACTGGCTAGCAAGACTAAGAAATCCTCCCTCCTCCACCTCCCTAGCAGTGGGGTTATAAACCCAGACCACCATATCTAACTTTTCCTGTCTATGCTAGGGATAGAATTCAGGTCCTCACACTTGTGAGGCAAGTACATTACTGGCTGACCTATCTTATCAGACTCAGTTTCCAACATTTTATATCATCTGCTGTTCTTAATGTTTCCACAGACTTGCACATATAACCCTATCCCAAGATTACCCTCATTTTTCAGATAAAGACACTGAGGCACAAACGACTGGAGAAACTAAATTTGTTTTAGTAATTGCAAAACAACCACTCATCACATTCATGACTGACAAGGGGGGAAAACGCCAAATAAAACAGAATAACAGGTTTTGAAAAATAAAGGGTTCTCCTACTGAATATGCTGATGAGAAATCTGTAGAAATGTTGGATTACCCAACTTGTAACAAGCCAAAGAATGAATAACTAAGTCTCTATCAACCAGACATCCTCACACTTGTATTAGTGCAAAAGAACCATAATAAGTTCCTACAGTTACAATGAAATCTATTGTTGAGTTTAGGATAAAGTTTATATTAACTAATAGGCTCAATAATGTTGAAACTTAAGTATGCCAGTTTCTATTTTTAAGCTATACAAATAGATAAGGGAAAATTGCAATCAAGAAGAAAAACAACATTGTGATTTATTTAAGCACCTCAAAATGTCATCGTGAAATGGCCCATTTGGGGGGGAAAAAACTACTTCAAAGTATTTGCCTTTCACAATGCATATTCCTATTCCACTTGGAAAATTTAATTGTGTTTTGTGTGTGACCTTTAAAGCATCGTTGTCACAGCTTGATGGTAACATCCCAATAATCTCAATAAAGCAACTACCACAGATGGGAGGTCATAAAATCATAATAGAAATGCTCAAACTTTATAATAGTATTTAGGAGAAATTTCTTTTCTTACACTTAGTCTTTCCCTCTTCAAAAATGAATATTGTGCTTCCAAGTGATTTTCTTAGGAAGACACAATAAAAAATGCTGAAGTACGTCTGCCATTGTTCTCTGAAGGGCTGAGCATTAGCATCGCTCAGTGCTTTAGTCCTCATTAAAGCCTTCCCTAAGAAGTATATTTTTTTGACACGTCTTCCATACATGCTACTGAGTCACACACTGCCATGTCAAGCTTTCTCTTTCTCTGCTCTTTATACACATATTTTCTGTATGTTATTTTCTTTAAATGGTGCTGCTCTGATGCAAATGATTCACATGAAAGCTACATCTCACAGACCACATTGAACTCCATGACAGTGGGGCCACATTGTACTTCTGTCCTGCTTCCTACAACGGCCAGCTCAGGGGACACCTACAGCAGGTGTTCTTTCCTCCTAATTGGCAGATACAGGAGACAGCACCATAGATACACACAAGCGTGAACAGCAGCTAAGGGCAGTGCCAGGCACTGGCCTTCGAGTGCAGGCTGCTGATTAATGGTACATTTTAATGGTTATGCACTTGTACAAATGGCATTCGCTCACATTTTGACCAGCATTCAAATGGGTGCTTTACTATTTAAGTTTCAGAGAAAATAAGAGATAAGTTGTGCATTCTAATATTAGTAAGTATTAAAATCACTACACACAGACAGTATCCACCCCACAGATCAGACAGTAAAGCTACATCTCCAAAAGTACCTTTACTGATCATGGTAGCATAAGAAGGGATCAGACCTGGTCTTAGCATCTAGTGAACTATGGACAGTTTGGCCTGATAGGGCCACAACCTCAGACCAGTCATATCAGTTCTATCCTGGAATGTTTAGGAACTACTGTTTGATGCTACAAGTATTCTCTCTCTCTCTCTCTCTCTCTCTCTCTCTCTCTCTCTCTCTCTCTCCCTCTCCCTCTCCCTCTTTCTCTTTCTCTCTCCCTAAAAACGCTTTCAACCAAACCTTACTGAATGGTAGCAATCCTGTTTTTAAGGCTACATATTGAGTCTTTCACTATAACACACTATTCTTTGAAGCAAGAAAACTTCATTTAACTTTCTATAATTCCGATTTTGCATCCATATCATGTTCAGCTCTGCATAATCTGAGCTTTGGGTATCCCTCAAACTCTAGTCATATGGTTATCCCAAAGTAAACCCTTGGATGTTTGTGCAAGAGGCTAATAACATCAAGAATGGACCTGGCGGAGGGGAACATTGTGCAGTTGCTGGATGGTCAGCACCCTGTGTTTGCTCCTCAGAGTACAGTAGAGAGCAGAGGGCTATCAGATGATAGGCAGCAGCAGGCATCAGTCAGGACAGTGTCCTGTGATTGCTCACCTCACAGGGACACTTGCTATCATCACTCCTGCCCCTCTTATCTCTGGCCTGGTCAGACACTGGAGTGGGGCCAACTGGGTAGGCCCATGGAAGCCTAGACCTTGCTTCCTAAGCAATGCTCTGGCCACAAACAGGACTTTGAAGGTCCTGTGTACAAGAGTGTGTATCAAATTCTTCCTTTCCTCTGTTAATATGAAGGAAACAAAACAACAACAAAAACCATGAACTGCCTGCTTATATAAAATTTTCAGTGATGGGAAGAAACTAGGAGCCACCATTCCAAAATGGAAACAAAGCCCTGTATTACAACATTTCCCCTAGAGTCTGTGGGCTTACTTTGCATTTTCTTACAGGTGACCATGGCTCACAAAGACCCAGTGAAGAATTCTAGAAGTCACTTGAAGATTTTGAATAGCCTACTGCAGTACATTGTGGTTACCAAGCCAGCTTTAATAACACAGAGGATTCCATGCTTTGTCTTAAAAAATGTGTCCCCCAGAGATAAAATGGGAGACTATATATACTCCTGTGTAAAACCCCTTCCCACCCAAGCCTACTACCCAATGGGTAACTAACATCTGGAACCCTATACTTTGCATAGTTTTATTATCATCAATACCTTTGTACAATACAGATGTTAAATATATTTTAAATACACATTGCTTTATGTATTTCAGTCCTGTTTTTGTAATGGGTTGATGTCTTCAGGGCTTACTTTGCATTTATGTTTATATAAATTATAAAATGTTTATAAAAATCATACTGTATTTATTACTGTATTGCATTTATAAGATGGGTTATAATCTTCAGGACTTACTTTGTTCATTTGCTATTAAAATTCATCCATATGGGGCTGAAACTTCTGGATGGTGATAGCTTACAGAAATGCTTTTACTTACAGAAACAATAAAAAATGCAGTCAGGGCCTTCAAACCCAGAATTTTCAAAGTTCTAGAAATTAACCAAAGATATACAACAACCTACGGCATTATTCAAGGAAAAACCGCTGATGCTCTGTTGGCAGCTTGGTTTATGGCATTTTAACTTGACCTAGGGCATCCATTCTCTGAAGCTCTGTGGTAGCCTTCAAAACTAGCAGCTTCTCAGTCACAGTACACACAAAATGTTCCATCCTGGAGCCACAGGGGAAACACACCAGGTTCAGAACTCTGCAAAAAAAAAAAGCACCAACTCCAACACTGTGGCTCTTTGACTCTCCAGCTCCATGGGAAAGCCCAAATTCACAAAGCATTAGCATTATTTGATGTCCAGGAGAGCTTACTCAGCAGAAAAAGCCCAGTCTCTAGAGCTTTTGTCAAAAACAATCAGCTACAATTGATTAACATTACAGCTATTAAGTTTGCCATACCAGCTGGCCAAACAAGAGTCAGGTCAAAAACTTAAAAGCAAGGTTCATGAAATGAAATGTCCACAAGGGACATTAGAACTCCATGCACTACTGTGGGGTTATGTGAATGATCTGGGAGTCCCCTAATCTCTCAGTTGTTGATGACCTTAAGTCCCATATAACCAGAGAAAAAGACTAAAGCAGATTCCTAATCTATCTGACAGAGGAATGGCCAACACAAACAAAGAGCCCCCAAATGACTGTGACATTTATTGGTAAAATGGATTCACTTGCTAATAAACTAACCAACAAAGAAACTTTAGAGGCCACACACAGTACAGAGAGGTGACTTCATTAGATAAGTACAGGAAACACCAGTTACACACACCAGGAGCCACCACAGTCACAGGAGACACCCTGAGAAGGTATGGAGTCCCCAAATCTATACAGTGAGTCATTTAAAATTTCCAGCAAACAATGAGACATGCAAAGACACAGAGCACTGTCTATGTGCAGGAAGAAGAAGAGGGTGGAAGTTGTCCCTGAGGAAATCTAGATAAAGGATGTAAGACAAAGTCGTTAAGGCAATGATCACAAACATGTATAGCACGTGTCTACAAAATTAAAATGTGAGAATACTATCTCACAAGGGAAAAAAATTTAAAGGCAGTAGACATTATTAAAAGAAAGCAAACAAACTCTGAAGTTGGAAAGTACAATCAAGGAAATGCTTACACCAGGGCACAACTCACAGACTAAGTGGCAAAAGAACCAGCAAAGTCAATGGTACATCGATTGAGATTACATAGTCTAAGAAGAGAAGAACATGAACACAGTTCTGACACGTCTAGGGCAGCCCGTCATGAAATCATTTGAAAATATCAAAAGCAGAGGCTAGCGAGATGGCTCAGAGGGGGAAAGTGCTTGTTACCAAGCTAGATGGCCTGGGTTCAGTTCCCAGAACCAACTTGGGGAAAGAAGTAATTCCTACAAACTGTCCTCTGACACTTTGGGATAACAACATATACAAATTAATACACACAAATAAATAAATGTAATAAAAATATAACCAGTTGTATTTCTCTATATGACAATAAAAGATGATTGAAATTATAGTACAATTCCATTCACACTAGCATTATAGAAAGTGAAGTATTTACAAATAAATTTAATAGAAGAATTGAAAGATTTTCATCCTAAAATTTACAAAAGTTTGTGGAAGGAAGTTAAAGACTTTGAAAAATGATAAAGTATCCAATATACAAAGGTTATAACAACTCAATATACCAAGGTACCCATTCTCCCAAAATTGATGTATAGATTCAAAACCATTCCTATCAAAATTCCAGAAAACTCTTTCAAGAAAGTGACAAGCAGGTCTTCAATTGTATATAGGGATGCAAAACATTTAGAATAACTAAACTTATTTGGAGAACTTTCAGTTTCAAAATTTCTATCACGATCCACCAATCAACTCGGATTAGTGGTCACAAAAAGAGAAAGCACTGAAAAATGAGACTTCAGAGGAAAGCCGTACATTTAAGGTAGAACGGTTATTTTAAAGGAAGATGCCAAGATGATTCAACAGAAGAAAGGAGGCTGCTTAACAGATAAAACCAGGACATAGACATCAAAGAGATGATATGAGATGCCTTCCCTCCAAACAATGTGCACTGATACTCACTGAGAAAGACTGCTGACTCAGAAGCCTTCGCCATCTAATTGAGGCTAATCGTTTCTTACACACAATACTAAAGGCACAGCCTATGGAAGAAAACATATTGATAAATTAAACCTTATCAAAATGTATAATCTTTTCATTTATGACACCATGAAGCAAAGGAGAACAGACTGACAGAGCAAGCTCACACAGTCCATATCATATAAGCAACTTATATGCAGAAAGACTGCTATGGCAGAGAAAGAGCTGAGATATGAAGACGCTTCACCAAAGCAGGGATTGAGAATGGACGACAGTTGCAGGAAAAGATGTTCAACGCCATCATCCACTGGCAAAACACAAATTAAACAGTGAGGAGCTGTTACATCATACACTAGAACAACGAGAACACCCAAGGCATATGGTACCATGGGCTCGAAAGGCTGTGAAACAGCAGAACCCTCCACACACTATTGGTGGAAGTGAAAGTACAGCCCAGGTTGGGCTACAGTCTGTCAGTTTCTCAAATGCTTAAACACAAATCCACCACGTGCTCCTGCAAGTCTGTCTATTCTGAGATAATTAAACATTTTTTTTCCACACACAGAGAGAGATTCACATAAAGGTTTAAAGCAGCCCAATCTATAATAACTAAAACCTGACAAATAAAAACAAAATATGCATCAACTGTTGAATGGAGAGAGAGATTTGTTTTATCTACAGAGCAAAACATTCTTCGGTAATAAAAAAAAGAGATACAGATTGCTGACACATGATATGGTTGCAGAAAAAAGTTTAAAAACCATATTCGTGATGAAATGAGCTAGATAGATACAAGAGACCACACACCATATGCTACCATTTCTAAAAATACTGCTGAAAGGTGAGTTTATAGATAGAGCCGAGCAGTAGGTACTGGGGGTGCTGGAAGGTGGGAACAGTTACCTACAGGGCTTATTGGTGGATAGGAGTGAATCTAAGTGTTTTAAAACCTTTAGAGTGGTGGTCATACAATTCAACTGTGTGCTTGAAATAGATGAAACTTATAATATGTAAAACACACCTCTAGTAAGTCCTTTTTTAAGCCTTAGTAAGGAGGAACTACATGCTATGTCATATTCCATGGCACAAATGTGTGATCGAGTCTTCTATTCCCTTCCCACTGGCCATTCTGTTTGTTTCTGAGAGTTTTGCTGCACGGAATGGAGCCAGTGTGAATGTCATCAATGTTCCCAGCATATACAATAATGGCTTCTCACAGTTACGTAACTATAAGCTTTGAATGGCAATTTAAATGAAATTTCAATTTTGTGTATCAGGGTGGTTTTTCAAAGTAATAAGACAATCTAGGCATCAGTGCCACAACAGCAATGTGTGAGCTGCTCTGTGGATTTATATCCAGACAACTTTTCCTTACAGACCTAAACCAAGGGGCTAGATGGCCATCAAGCCCATTTGATTTAACTGCCGTGTGTTTGGCTTAGGTATATGCTCTGTCATGATGAATAATCCAGTTGTTTTCCAACTTCTTGACTGAAACCAGGACTGCAGTGAACATCTATGTCTCTAGAGATGCCCCTCTGCTAGCATGGCTCTCAAACGTGAAAACAAAAATAAACGTTGGCAAGGATGTGTATGAACTGGAATCTGAATACATCCTTGGTAGGGACAATGGTGTGTCCACTACTGAAACTGTGCTAGCAGTCTTCATAAAACGGGACACTGTGACCACACGGCTGCTCCCATGGTTCTACTCCTGGGTATACTAAGGCTGAAGGACCTGTAACAGATCCAAAGGTGCGTCTGTAAACCAGTGTTCACTGCAGGAAAGGCGGCATGTACACACATTTTAATTTTATCCAGTTTAAAAAAAGGAAACAGAGACAGGCATGACGATGCATACTAATATTCTCACTGCTCAAAAGGCTGAGGCAGGAGGATCACAGGGAGTTCAAAACCAGAGTATATAAAAGGCCCTGTCTCAAAAAACACAAAAATAACACTACTCCCTAAAGCATGAATTTATGGTACATGCTGTCAATGTGTGCAAAAGATATGACAGGAAATACAACACATACAAAATGAAGTAAGCTGCATAGATTCACTGATTTGAAGCTTCTAGAACAGGAGAATCCATAAAGACACAAAGGGAGCTCGACGCCCCCAGCATCTGGGAGAAGGAATGAGGAAGTGCCTCAGATGAAGTCAGTGTCTGTGTTCTGAACCCTTAGAACCAGGTGCTGGTGAGCTCCAGCCAACAATGAATAAAATGAGCCCCGCGTGATCATGTACCTAATGTTTAAAATAACAATCTTATGCCAGATATGTTTTCAAATGCCACAATAAAAGTAAGGGAGTATTTTTTGTTTTGTTATTTAATGTGTTCATGCACAACCAAAAGATGACAAGGTCAACTTAAATAAAAGATGTGACAACCCTCCCTTGTGCTTCACCTTAAATCAACTCAGACTTAGTAACTTCAGTGACCAAAAGAACACAATCAAAATGATAGTCTGAGATGTCAAGGCCACATCCCAGTAGGTTCAATGGATTAAGGAATAATGTTCTCCAAGGGGATTCCGCTGTGAGAAGGTGCTGGAGAGGGCATGGATGGGCTCGCTGATGGATGGTCCTTCCTCATGTCCTTCTCTAACTATTTCCACCCAGGCATCATGTGAAAGAAGCTGTCTTGACCTTCCCAGACCAGCTCATCCACTGCTAAATCCTGCTACATAAGCAAACTGCCCAGTCACGCCCTCCAAAATTCCTGACGTATCAAATCATGACAGTTAATAAAGCAGCTGCTGCTTCATGCCCCGGTGTCTTGGGATAATTTGTAATTCAGCTGTAGATAACCAAGCAGGCATCAGTTCATTACTCTGGAAATTGGTAAAGGAAAAAAAAAAGCCAAACTTGCACTAATCCCACCCTTCCAGGACAGAGAATTTAAAGGTAACTATACAGCTCCAAGGCACAAGGTCTGTAAAGCATTCCAGCTAAGCATAAGGAATGATCTAGACAAGACATGCCGTCTGGTGACTCTGAATGAAGAATGGTTCTAGGAAATCAGCAGCAGTGCACACTAAAACCACAAGTGAAGCTTCCCATATCCCAAGATGTAGAGACATGCACATACCCTAGTAGTCCCCCATGAAGTAGAGAAGGGAGGGAGGCCTTCATCCAGTACAAATATTACTACATAAATATATAGGGTCAGATGCAACACAGGGACCTAGATGGAAACTGCATTAAAGTAGCCAACCTTCAAAAGCCACCTTCAGAAACAACTGCTGAACTCTGACTACAGATAGGAAATTAGATGATATTAAGGTCTGCTCTGAGTTTCCTTCATCAGAATGGAACAAGAATCATATTGGAAGCAATACTTAACAGTTAGGGGTGCAAGACAAAGAAATCATAGGTAAGAAGGCTTTGTGAATGCTGGGCCTGCCGCCTTGGGAGTCTCTAGATAACAAGAAAACAAAATAAAACAAACAAACAACACTAATCCCCTAGGACTGCAAACACTGACAGTCCTCAAAGCTGCTGTACTGCAAGGGCTCACTGCATTGTTCTGCTTGGCTCTTTTGAGTTTCAAGATGAGCATGATGCAAATGTTTTCATTGTCCTGCTACTGACTGGAACTAGCCTTGTGAGTTAACAATGGGGCAAAGCCATCTTTGTAATATTGGCACATTCCATCATAAGTGTGGTGTGTTGGTGCACTTTCTGGGCCTTTCATGTTTGTGGTTAAATTTAACCTCAGGGAGCATATAGATTTTGCTTGGTGATTATGTGATAAAAGGTATTAATTGGGACTGGGGATATGGCTTGGCTGGTACAGGGTTCACTACACATGCATGAGGAACAGAGTTTGGATTCCCAGTACTCATGTAAATGTGGGGTAGCTATAGTGGCTCACCTGTAATCCCAGCATGCAGAAAGCAGAGACAAGGGATTCCTGGACCAAGCTGACTAGATAGAATAGCCTAACTGATGAGCTCTGGGTTCAAGTGAAAAACCCTACCTCAAAAAATAAGATGGCAAATGACCAAGACAGCTGACATCAAGCTCTGGCCTCCACACATATGTACCCATACACATGTATATTTACATACATGCAAACATGCACACATACAAACACACACTTGACATATCACATACATATACAAAAGAAAAAATTTTTTTCAAATTTTAATAAGGTATATGCTTTTGACTTATGAGTATAATTATCTCTTTATAGAAACTCACTGATAGTAGTTATTAGCCCAAAAGCTCAAAATAACCATGATACAACTCACAGGCCATATGAAGCTTAACAAGAAGGAAGGCCAAAGTGTGGATACTTCAATTCTAATCTCACTTAGAAGGTGAAACAAAACAATCATGGGAAGTAGAGGGAAGGAGCTTCCTGGGTGGGAGAGGAGAGGAAGAGAGAAAAAGGGGGCAGGATCAGGTATGGGAAGAGACAAGAGAGAAGTCAAGAGGGCCAGAAGAATAAATAAAAATGCGCAGCAGTGGGGTGCAGAGAATGGGGGAGGGGAACCACTAGAAATTCCCAAATGCCAGGGATGAGAGAGGTTCCCAGGACCCAATGGGAATGACATTAGCTGAAATACCCAACTGAGAGGAGATAGAACCTAAAGAGATCATCTCCAGTAGATAGGCATGGCCCCAAATTGAGGGATGGGGCCACTCACCCATCTCAAAATTTTTAACTCAGAATTGTTCTGTCTAAAGGAAATGCAGGGACAAAACTTGGAGCAGAGACTGAAGGACAGGACATCCAGAGACTACCCCACCTTGGGATCCATCCCATCCACAGACACCAAACCCAGACACTATTGCTGATGCCAAGAAGTGCTTGCAGCACCTAAGACAGATGCAGACACTCACAGCCAACCTTTGGACTAAGCCCAGGAACCCCAATGGAAGAGTTAGGGAAGAATTGAAGGAGCTGAAAGGGACTGCAACCCCATAGAAGAACAACAATATCAACTTACCAGACCCCTCAGAGCTCCTAGGGACTAAACCACCAACCAAAAAGTATACATAGATGGATCTATGGCTCCAGGTACATATGCAGCAGAGGATTGACTTATCTGGCATCAATGGGAGGGGAGGTGCTTGGTCCTGTGAAGGCTTGTTGCCCCAGCAAAGGAGGATTCTAGAGGAATGAGGCAGGAGTGGGTGGATGGGGAGCACCATCTTAAGAGCAAAAGAGGGATGGGATGAGGGTTTTGCAGAGGGGAGACTGGGAAAGGGAATAACATTTGACATATAAATGAATAAAATAATCAATAAAAAATAATCTTCAACCAAAAAAGAAATATTTCATTCTACTACAGAAAAACAAATGGTATATATATGTATATATATATATATAT